>SJYV01012602.1:150183-263421 GCA_006410875.1 Neotragus pygmaeus | reverse complement strand
TTTCATCAAGAGGCTTTTTAGCTCCTCTTCACTTTCTGCCATAAGGGTGGTGTCATCTGCATATCTGAGGTTATTGATATTTCTCCCGGCAATCTTGATTCCAGCTTGTGCTTCTTCCAGCCCAGTGTTTCTCATGATGTACTCTGCATATAAGTTAAATAAGCAGGGTGACAATATACAGCCTTTATGTACTCCTTTCCCTATTTGGAACCAGTCTGTTGTTCCATGTCCGGTTCTAACTGTTGCTTCCTGACCTGCATACAGATTTCTCAAGAGGCAGGTCAGGTGGTCTGGTATTCCCATCTCTTTCGGAATTGCCCACAGTTTATTGTGAACTACACAGTCAAAGGCTTTGGCATAGTCAACAAAGCAGAAATAGATGTTTTTCTGGAACTCTCTTCCTTTTTCCATGATCCAGCGGATGTAGGCAATTTGATCTCTGGTTCCTCTGCCTTTTCTAAAGGCAGCTTGAACATCAGGGAGTTCACGGTTGACATTGCTGAAGCCTGGCTTGTAGAATTTTGAGTATTACTTTACTAGCGTGTGAGATGAGTGCAATTGTGAGGTAGTTTCAGCATTCTTTGGCATTGCCTTTGTTTGGGATTGGGATGAAAACTGACCTTTTCCATTATTGTGATTAGCGAGATATAAATCATAAAATAAAAAAAAATTGGGAACAATGAATAGTAGAATTTACTGTAGTAAAAATCCCTTGGCAGTATATTGAAGTCAGAAAGGATGTGACAACCAGCTAATAAATGATAAAATATGTGATCACTTTTTGTCACATAAAGAACTCCGATGTTCGTAGTATTAAGGAACAGACAGTATATAATATAATCTTTATATTACAAGCAAACTTCTATATAGTTAAATTTGCTGGTGGCGTATATGAATTTGTGTTGGATTTTGTACTTTGATCTGAATACTATTATTCTTTCTGCTCTTGTTTTGCTGGTTATATTAGGATGGGAAACTAATGGGAGTCAGATTATGATTGTTTTATTAGTTCTCTAGGTGATACTGGAGAAAAATATTTGTGAATAGCAAGTTGATGTTCCTCTAGCACCCTCTGCTGGATAAAAGAATTAATTCACTAGACTAGAAGATTTAAAAAAAATTTTTTGTTAGAAGGGAATAGCTCCAGTATTCTTGTCTGGAGAATTCAGTGGATAGAGGAGGCTAGCAGGCTACAGTCCATGGACTCGCAAAGAGTGAGACATGACTGAATGACTAACATTTTAATTATGTCTGTCAACAAAATGCATTCTTTGAAGAAATTTGTTTAAAGATATGAAGATTTTTTTGCTGTCTTTACTGATTGTTTTAGTAATAATAAACAGTTCATAAATTTTTCTTCTGCATGTTTCATTCAAAATAGGAAAGTATGAAATGTGATTTGTGGTTTATTATTTCAACCTGTTTGATTTTGGTTTAGGCAGAAAAAAAATCCTACTGACTTTTGGAGAGTGTATGTGTTAGTCACTCAGTCGTGTCCAACTCTTAGTGACCCCATGGACTGTAGCTCGCCAGGCTCTGCTGTCCCTGGGATTCTCCAGGCAAGAATACTGGAGTGGGTTGCCATTGCCTTCTCCAGTTGACTTTTGGAGTAAAATCAGGTAAATTAACATGACAATAGTACATGAAAAATGAAGACTTGTTGACTCTTATCATGGAAACACTGAATAGTCTGTATTTTAATAAAATATAACACTTGATAAAATTATGTGGATGCCTTTTGAATATGAAATATAAAATATAAATATTTTAATATTATTAGACTGGTTTCTTCTCTTTGCCCTCTGTTAGCTTTTTGCCTCTTTTGATCTTTATTCCCCATGTCTGTGGATTATTTCCTTGACAACTTGTTAGACTTCTTCTAGCTTGCAGAACGTAACACAACTATTTTGAATATTGAGAAAGTTGGCTTTATTTCTTCAACGACAGGAACTTCATCTTGTGGCATTACATTAAAAGAAAAATTTTTTTTTACTAGTGTTGGCCCAACCTAGGGTAATACTGATTTTAATCCATCTAGCCATAAGAATCTTTCTGCTCTGGTATATATCATGCTTTATACGAACAAGCAGTAGAGATCCCTTGTTCTAAGGATTCAAAATCAGCCTTGAGAGGAGCTCTTTAACAGAAATCAGGAAGCTGGACATAGACAGATGTCACTTCTTTGAAATGTCACTAGTTCTCACACTTAAGGATTCTTTTATTTTTTTTATTGACATATAATTTATATGTCATTGACTACACCTTTTTAAAGTATGCAACTCAGGGTGATGCTGTCTGGCTCCAGAATATCCTTATCACTCCAATACAAAACTTTATGCCCATTAGCAGTCAGTGCTCATTCCTCCCTTCCCATGTCTCCAGCTACTGGAAACAACTTTCTGTCTCTATGGATTTCCTGGCTTGCCTATTCTGGCCATTTCATATAAATGATGTTATTTAATATGTAGTTTTTTGTATCTGGTATCTTTCACTTAACGTACGTTTTGAAGGTTAATCTCTGTTGTGGCATGTATTGGTACGTAGTTCCTTTTTAATGGCCAAATGATATTCCATTGTGTGGATATGCCATGTTTTGTTTATCCACTCATCAGTTGATGGGCACTTGGGTTTTTTTTTTTTTTTCTCACCTTTTTGTGTTTAGATTCTGAACTATAGCAGACATGATGGGAATATGCTTTGCTTAAGGAAAAATATAGTCATTTATTCTCCACAGACTGCTTGATTAGTTTTTAGATTATCCTATTTTTATGTACGTCCTTTCTGGTTGTGATATATTACCAGCTCTGTCTATGTGCAGAAAAAGAAAAGACAGGAGAAAAGAGGAAAAATCAAATTAATCAAGCCAAGCATTTAAAAAAACCTTCAGCTGAGGCTAAATGATAGAGTAAGTACAATGAATAAAGACCTTTCTAGCCCAAATTTTATCTAAGAAAGGAAATCAAATTAGTAGTGTCTTTCTCTGTCACGGATGAACTGTCTGTATTTGACAGAATCCTAGGTGTGGCGCTTCTTTACTAGTATTATCCTGAGACATGGTGGTCCTATAGCCTAGTTGCACAGCCCTAACTAATAAATTAGACTTTGTCACAATAAAAGCTTCTATGTGAAAGACACTGACATTAAGGAATAAAAAGAGAAGCTGTAGACAATATTTGGGAGTAAATATTTGCAAATCACATATCCAACAAATGACTTGTATCCGGATTATATAATAAATTCTCAAAATTCAATAATAAGAGGAAAAAACCCAATTAAAAAATGAGGAAAAGATTTAAGCAGAAACTTCAATAGATAAGATGTACAGATGGTAAGTAAACATATAGAAAGATGCTCAGTGTCATCAGTTCTTAGGAAAATGAAAATTGAAACTAAAATGAGATACCATTATGTTCCTATCTGAATGTCTAACGCTGGCCCCTGGATAACTCAAAAGATGACCATGCCACCATGGCCAAGTGTCGGTGAGATTGGAAACAATTTGCGGAACAGTTTGGCAGTTTCATAAAAGACTAATGTACACCTACCATCTGACCCAGTCATTCTGTCCCTCACTATGGACCCCAGAGAAACAAAAGATAAAGATTTATACACAAGTGTTCACAGCAGGTTGGTTTGAATAGCCCAAACTGGAAACAATTCAAATGTCCGTCAGTTGGTGAGCTGAGAAACCAGTTGTGATGTATCAACGCAGTGGAGGACTTTAACAACACAAGGTGAACTGTTAATA
The DNA here is from genome assembly GCA_006410875.1 of Neotragus pygmaeus. Lineage (NCBI taxonomy): Eukaryota > Metazoa > Chordata > Mammalia > Artiodactyla > Bovidae > Neotragus > Neotragus pygmaeus. The sequence continues at coordinate 259,673 of SJYV01012602.1, read as the reverse complement.
TGTGCAGCCACATGGATGAAGGGAGTAATGCTGTGAGGAGAAAGAAGCCAGACAGTAAAGAGTGTACACTCTGTGATCCAGTTTATATTGACTTCTGGAAAGCAGGAAATGATCTGTAGTGACTAAAAGCAGATCATTGGTCACTTGAGGATGTGGGTGAGTTGGCAAGGGCGTGGATGAAGAGATTACCAAGGGATGCAAGGAATCTTTTAGGGGCAATTGAAGTAGTTTTCTGTCTTGATTATGACAACGATTTTGTGGTTATATAAATAAATAAATATATATACACACACAGAAAACTTACCAAGTTCTACACTTTCATTATATATAATTTATTATATGTAAAGTATTACTTAGTGAAGAAAAAGAAGGCAAGCTCTGGAGCATTTTCCCTGAGGATGATTTTTACTGTATGACTTTTACACTCTTGCAAATAAAAAAATGAGGCTACAGTAATCTAAAGTGTTAATTACAATATAGTGGCCTCTATTCAATTTAAATACCAATGTTTATGAGTTTAAACTTTTAATATTTTCAGGCAACTACTCTGAGAGTGAGGAAATTAGAAGAAAATATTGAAGCAGAAAGAGCAGCACATTTGGAATCGAAATTTAATTCTGAAATTATTCAGGTACAATGTAAACAACATTTTTGTGTGGATCTTATTAAGCTAGGAAAAACAGCATCATGTTCAGAGAGCTAAGGTGTGCATTTCGAAGAGGTAACATTGATGAGACCCATGTTTTTCTATTTACTATAAAGATATAGTCGATGATAGTCTTTATAGGGAGGAGCTGGCACTCTACACCCCACAGGCCGCATCTCACCCACGGTGTGTGCTTGTGAAGTCTTATCTTGTGCATGGTGGCTTTTGTGCTGCCCTGGCACAGTGCAGTAGTTGCAACAGAGACTCACAGTCTGCAAAGTCTAATGTGTTTGCCATCTGGCCTGTTACAGGAAGATTTGCTCATAAGAATGTTCTTTTTATTAACAGTCATGGCATGATTTCTTTTTGAAACCATTTAAAAATATGCACTTTTATATTGAGAGCTGAAGATATAAAGGGGAATGAGCTCCTTTTGGGACTTAAACATTCCGTTACCAGAGATCCTGTGTACCTCTATGCTGATATAAAGGTAGAAATATGAAATCCTGAAATGCTACGGGAGCATAATAAAGAGAAGGAGTAAATCTGAGAGGAGAATTGAATGAAGGCATCTTAAGGAAAGTGTCCTTTTCCCTAAGGCTTACAGAACGAGAAGGAACTTGGAAGATTAGTAAAGGTATTTTAGCTGCAGTTTGTCAATTACTGCCGTGGACCATGTCTTACCTGCAGCCTTTGTTGTACATAGTTTTATGTAAAGTTGCATTAAGTCGAAGTTCTGGGGACTTTCCTGGGTGTTTCTTTCCTTTTCAATGCAGGGTGTGCAGGTTCAATCCTTGGTAGGGGACCTAAGATCCCACGTGCCTAATGGCCTAAAAACTAAAACATAAAATAGAAGCAATATTGTGACAAATTCAATAAAGACTTTAAAATTAGTTCCACATAAAAATAAATCTTAAAAAAGTCCCAAGTTCCATCATTTAATTTGGATTTAAAAAAAAGACTTGGACTCTTCTCCTGTATTAAAATTTAATTAATAGGATTTGCAGAGTTTTATCTTAGTATTTAAACAGGTCTTAATGTGAGATGCAACTAATTTCATAAGAATTTTATAATTTTTTTTTTACTTTTATCTTTAATGAAATGCCTTTTACTCGCAAAATTCTCAGGCCCATATATTTGAGTGCAGCTGTATGTAAAGCAAATTTATGTACTTTTTTTTTTTTAGAAAAAAATGATTGAATTACTCAAAATAGCATTAATAAGCAATAAGGCTGAAGTTAATTCATGTAAGAAATTGAATTCAAATTTAAGTTTTTCATGATAGTTGTATCAGTTCAGTTCAGTTCAGTTCAGTTGCTCAGTCGTGTCCGACTCTTTGTGACCCCATGAATCACAGCACGCCAGGCCTCCCTGTCCATCACCAACTCCTGGAGTTCACTCAGACTCAATAGTTGTATAACCAGTTATATATAGTTATTAGCTATAATAATGGAAATTGTTACATGTATATTTTCATTCATATAGTTAAAAATTAGTATTTGATACTCAGCTTAGTACTATAGCTTGCTGCTACTGCTGCTAAGTCGCTTCAGTCGTGTCTNATAGTTGTATAACCAGTTATATATAGTTATTAGCTATAATAATGGAAATTGTTACATGTATATTTTCATTCATATAGTTAAAAATTAGTATTTGATACTCAGCTTAGTACTATAGCTTGCTGCTACTGCTGCTAAGTCGCTTCAGTCGTGTCTGACTCTATGCGACCCCATAGATGGCAGCCTGTCAGGCTCCCCGTCCCTGGGATTCTCCAGGCCAAGAATAGTGGAGTAGGTAGCCATTTCCTTCTCCAATGCATGAAAGTGAAGTCGCTCAGTCGTTCCCGACTCTTAGCGACCCCATGGAGTGTAGCCTACCAGGCTCCTCTGTCCATGGGATTTTCCAGGCAAGAGTACTGGAGTGAGGTGCCATTGCATCTCCGGGTATAGCTTAGAAAAAACCAAAAATGTATATTTGAATCATATATCTCTATATATTCACATTCTGTTGTTTTCCTGTATTTCTTTGCATTGATCGCTGAGGAAGACTTTCTTATCTCTCCTTGCTATTCTTAGGAACTCTGCATTCAAATGGGTATATCTTTCCTTTTCTCCTTTGCTTTTTGTTTCTGTTCTTTTTACAGCTATTTGTAAGGCCTTCTCAGACAGCCATTTTGCTTTTTTGCATTTCTTTTTCTTGGGGATGGTCTTGCTCCCTGTCTCCTGTACAGTGTCATGAACCTCCATCCATAGTTCATCAGGCACTCNCGTGTGAACTTTCTTTGGCATTGCCTTTCTTTGGGATTGGAATGAAAACTGACCTTTTCCAGTCCTGTGGCCACTGCTGAGTTTTTCAAATTTACTGGCATATGGAGTGCAGCACTTTCACAGCATCATTTTTCAGGATTTGAAATAGCTCAGCTAGATTTTTATCACCTCCACTAGTTTTGTTCATAGTGATGCTTCCTAATTAAGGCCCACTTAACTTAGCACTCCAACATATCTGATTCTAGGTGAGTGATCTCATCATCCTGGTTATCTGCGTCATTAAGATTTTTCTGTGTATATTCTTCTATAGACTTAGACATAACAACAAAGAAAAATAAAGTTTGAAAGAACAAATTTGAAAATATACAAAGCCATACCTAGTCTACTACCTTAGTTTAGTGTAAGAGAACAAATATTTCAATTAAAGTATTTTTGGATAGTTAGAAATAGTAATTCTGGTGATTACTATTTGTGAGGCTTTATTTATGCAGCATTTCCCAGGCTTCCTTTCTTGGTGAGTTCATTTTTCCTAACTCAGGTTGTCTTTTGCCATCCCTGGGAGGCTTGTGTCCTGCAGAGTTCCCTTTGGGCCTGTTGCTGTGACAGGAAGTGCTTGCTACATTGTGCTATGCTGCCCTCTCCCAACAAGAGCTGACTGTGTACTTCCATGATAATTGTATCATGTATAATTGTATACATGATAATTGTATCATATATCATGAGCATTGGCTCATTGCCTGGCACATATTAAGTACCTAATAAATATCTATCTAAACACTTAGTAAATAATTATTATATATTTATATTTATGTTAAATACATATTAATATTAAATAAATATTGTCCCATTAGATCTTTGTAGCCACCCTGTAGAGTCTGTATATTCTTTTTGTCATTATTTACTGTTTACAGATGAGGATCCTCAGGCGTTTTGAGTTTAACACTCCAAAGGGCACATAAGTGTATTTATAGAGCTGTGACTCAAACCTGAATCTTATGGTTCTAAAGCACATTTNTGTAGAGTCTGTATATTCTTTTTGTCATTATTTACTGTTTACAGATGAGGATCCTCAGGCGTTTTGAGTTTAACACTCCAAAGGGCACATAAGTGTATTTATAGAGCTGTGACTCAAACCTGAATCTTATGGTTCTAAAGCACATTTTCTGTCTAGTTAAAGCACTTTTTCCCTGCCTCTCTCCTGTTCTGAGCTTTAGCAAACTATTTTTTTTTTTATTCTGAACTTAATTTTCTGAAAAGATAAAATATCCATGTAGTTCAAAAATCAAAACAAAATTAAGTGGTCAAAAATTTATTTAATTCTTGTCCCTCCTGTTGTTTACCTCTCTTGCCTGCTATCTTTCCTTGTTTTTTTTTTTTTTTTCCTCCAAAATACAGCATGCTACATGTAATGATCTGGACTTTGCTCTTTGCAGTATATGTTAACGCTCCATAGAGAACCACCTGGAGAACTTTTCAGAAGTTGTTCTGTTGCCTTTTTACAGCTATAAGTTATTCTTCTGTGGGTGTGCACTTTATCTATTCTACTGTTGGCAGGAAATCTAGATTACTGTGTAAAATTTCAAGTACATGCAAAAGTAGAGAGAAGGGTAAAATCGGCTCCCTGTGTACTGATCACTCAGCTTCAGGACTCGCCTCACAGGCCAGTGGTGTTTTGGCTATTAACCCTCTTCTACTCTTCCACTCCAAGATTATTTTGAAGAAAATCCCAGATATCATATTATTACATGTATAAATATTTTAGTCAAATAGTGTTGTTTGATAATAAAATTTTACTTTTCTACAGTAAGAAATCCCCAAGAGTAAAAAGATCTATTAGCTTTGTTAGGCTTATAAAGATGTCCATATAATAATATTTCTCAAAAGAGGGGAAGGATACTTCCCTCCAGTTTTCAAAAACCACTTAATTTATTATGTTTATAAAGGAATGTCCAAATGAGCTACTAGATCAAAATTAGGCACTTTGATGGGACGGGTTATATTGTATCTGCCTGTCCTTTTCATAGCACAGTTAAGTCTGTATTCTTCCACTCTTCTTCTCTACTACACATGTTGAGAAAGGGAATGAACTGCCTCTTGTTTACTTTCCTTGTTTTAAATGAAAACCAGAAAGACAGACTTGTTTGGACAAATGATAATCAGCTGTTTGAAAAAGTATTCTATTCAATTTGAGATTGGTACAAGTGTTTCCTTGCTTGCTTCAACTACTTTTCTGTCATCTGCTAGTTACGGATTCGAGACCTTGAAGGAGCTTTGCAGGTAGAGAAGGCCAGCCAAGCCGAAGCTGTTGCCGATTTGGAAATGATCAAGAATGAATTCAAAGAAGTTGAAAGTGCATATGAGCGAGAAAAGCATAATGCGCAGGAGAGCTTTGCAAAACTACACGTGTAAGTGTCATACTGTAAAACTCTCAAACTAATATTAAGAGTTTAGGAAATCTACTTGAGTATGAGTGCATAGTAGTGGGTGAATATAGAAGTGCTCTGTTGGGTTTTGAAGCATTATGGCAATTCCAAGTAGTCTCAGAAATGCAGAAATGCTTTCTTATACTAGAAAGTAAATATGTTAATGTGTTTTTATGTTGTGTTTGCTGATGTAATACAGTATCTTTAAGGCCTTGACTTCTGGGTCTTCTAAGTGAGCCATGAGGTAAATGGGTAATGCTTGAGATTTTCTCAAGCTGTAAAAATAATAGTAGGAGTAATACTGCTACTGGGGCCAGCGTGTCTGTGGCTCACTTCATACCTAGCATTGTATGGCTTTGTCTAATTTATTTAGTGCCCTATGAGGTAGCTACAGTTTTTTATCCCTGTTTTACAGATGTGAAGATTGAGCCTAAAGAGGGTAAGGACACACAGCTATTAGTGGGAGGGTCAGGATCTTTCTGACTCCTATTGATTTTAATCTTTTTAAGTTCAGAACTCTTTCAACTGAAAAGTCCTGTGAAATGCTTTACGAAGTTTATAGTGGCTCAACATNTGAAGATTGAGCCTAAAGAGGGTAAGGACACACAGCTATTAGTGGGAGGGTCAGGATCTTTCTGACTCCTATTGATTTTAATCTTTTTAAGTTCAGAACTCTTTCAACTGAAAAGTCCTGTGAAATGCTTTATGAAGTTTATAGTGGCTCAACATGTTTCCAAAAATAATAGTAGATGTTTTAAGCCATTTCCTCTCAGAGAGAGAAATGTGTACCACCGTTGGTATATAACATGATAATAGGTCAATACATTAGTTATATATTTATTTTAATGTTCATTTCTACTTATGGCAGGTAAAGGTTTTCCATTTACAGATGTAATATAAAGTTTCCTTTTAAAATACTTCATTTAACTTATAATGTGAGTTGATTTTTAAAAAAGTATTGTTTAGAGTTGTATGGCAGAAATGTTAAAGATGGCACTTGAAAGGCTGAAGTTTGAAAAATTTAAAACTGTAATTACCTTTATTAGTAATGCTTATAATACATTGAATGAGTAATTCTTTACTGAGTTTTCTTGCTTCCTCTAGAATGATTTAAATGATATTCTGTAAATGTTATTCTAAGGACTTGTACCCTTTTATTTCCTTTGAACCTTATAGTCTGCATATTTAAATATGTTTGAAGGGCCTTTATGTAGTATATAGCACAGGCCTCTTTACTGTTGCTTTGAGGTAGTGATTATGACCTACTAGTGAAACTGTAAGAAGTTAGACTGTACTCCCAACAAGCAAAGCTTTCCCATAATAAAACAATGGGCTTCTTTGGGGGAACTAGTAAGCTCTCTGCCTTGGAAAGTTCGAAACAGTGGGTAGATGATTCTTTATCACGTATACTGAAGATTTGAGTCCTGCAGATTAGATGAGAAGAATTTTAAGATACCCACTTACTTTTAAGCTCTAAGATTTTAATCTGTGTACTTTTAAAATTGGACCCCAGAGCAATTTTTTTCCTTGAGTTTGTTTGGCTATTGCTTATGTTTTTTTGGTGCTTGAAAAATTTCACTCAAGTTTTGTGTTCTAATAAGCAGAAACTAACAGTTCTAAATACTAGTTATGTATCCCAACTAAACTAACAATCCTCAATGGTTTAACATAATGTCCCTTGTCTATTCTTCATCCCTATATAACTGTGCTGTAATATAAGTTAATAATAATGAATAAAGAGAAAGCAGTAAGTAGTAATTGAAGCCCACTGCTTATCGGTAGTTCCTTTGACTTCTCTTCCTCCTTCCTGCTTCTGTTTCATTGTATATGATATGACAGCCACTTCCTTTCCATTTATCTGTGGTTTGAGAAGGAATAAGATGACACGAGGGAGGATTAGGTAAGTTATTTGATTTTCTTCTTGTTCAGTTCAGTTCAGTCGCTCAGTTGTGTCCAACTCTTTGCGACCCCATGGACTGCAACACAGCAGGCTTCTCTGTCCATCACCAGCTGCTGGAGCTTACTCAAACTCATGTCCATTGAGTTGGTGATGCCATCCAACTATCTCATCCTCTGTCATCCCCTTCTCCTTCTGCTTTCAATTTTTCTCAGTATCAGGGTCTTTTCCAATGGATCAGTTCTTCACATCAGGTGGCCAGAGTATTGGAGTTTCAGCTTCAGCATCAGTCCTTCCAATGAATATTCAGGATTGATTTCCTTTAGGATGGACTGGTTGGACGTCCTTGCAGTGCAAGGAACTCTCAAGAGTCTTCTCCAGCACCACAGTTCAAAATGTCAATTCTTCAGCCCTCAGCTTGCATTATGGTCCAACTCTCACATCCATACATGACTACTTGTATTCTTGATTCTTTTTCAGGAATCTTCTTTAAAATCTTTTAGAGTCACAAATTCTCAAGAATTAATTTTTCAAAGTAGTTCTAAGTTTTGGATAATGTATTTCAAAGTGAGAATTGATATTTTAGATCATTAGGGTAAATAATACCTTTGCAATAATATCTTTACAAATAATACCTTTAGTGTACAGTTTTGAAAGCAGCGAGTGCTGGAGTAGGAGATTGTTTTACCTGTTGGGAAGAACTGATTTAGCAATTGGTGATACGAGGTTTTGGAGGAAATGCTGTCTGACCCTTGCAGGTGGCTATGGTTTGTATACTTCTGTTTCCTCCCAGGTAGGTCTAGGTGGGAATCTTATTAAAAGGCAGAAGGAAAAGACTGTGTTATTCAGAGTTTTAATTTTGGTCAACAGTTTCATAACATTGAATATTCTTATGTGAAACTATTTTGGATGGAATATGTATTTATACATATATAGGTAGAATATACATATGTATCCCTGCATGGCAACCCCCTCTAGTATTCTTGCCTGGAGAATCTCATGGACAGAGAAGCCTTGCAGGCTATACAGTCCATGGGATTGCAATTGTAAAGAGTCAGGCACAACTGAAGCGACTGAGCAAGCACACACACATACATGTGTATTAGATGGAATATGTGTATATATTTTAGCATATCACTTTTCACTTTCATGCATTGGAGAAGGAAATGGCAACCCACTCCAGTGTTCTTGCCTGGAGAATCCCAGGGACGGGGGAGCCTGGTGGGCTGCCGTCTATGGGGTCGCACAGAGTCGGACACGACTGAAGTAACTTAGCAGCAGTAGCAGCAGCAGCAGCATATATTGAATATTACATGTAATAATATAACAAATAAAATTATTATGTATTAAAGGTACCTTTCAAAGAACTCAGCTAGGAATTTGAACAATAACAGGCTATATTAGCAAATATATAGTGTATAATTTTATTTTATTTATTTATTTATTTTTATTTTTATTTTTTGCTTTGTAATCAGTATATTAAAGAGACATTCATACATTTCAAGAACTGCTTAAATTCTGATACCAGATTTAAGCTCATGAACATATGACTTTAAACATACAATTAAAGCTATTCATCATAATTTGCTATACTACCAACATTAAGTTACAGTTACTCTGGAGCATAAGTTAAATGGTTTTAAAGTAAGCCTGTAACATACCTACAAAAACACCTTCCTATCTCATACATGCAAATTACTTCTCCATGTAAAGGTCTCATCACTCTAACCTCTAAGTTTCCCTGCTCCAGAAGTCACTACTCTAAGGCTTACTGTGGTCCAAAGTGGGGGGGCGCAGCAAAAAAAGTAACCAGGACCAATAGCTATATATATTAATAAAAGATGGCACAGCAGAAGAAGGGAATGCAATTCTACAAGTGCAAGCCCTCAAGAAGCAGCAAGTTATGATAAACCCCTTCTTTACAAAGGTATCATTTCTATCACTGATACCACAGGCTAAATTAAATTATACAGCATGCCATCTTCAAGTAACAGTTGAGGCAATAGAATAAATGCAGAAGCATCACAATGAATCCCACTTACTACAACTATACAGACCAACACTTCTCTACATTAATTTCTTTGTCTGACTGCCAGTTAAACAGTTTTAATTTCATAGCTTAACAATTAAAGGTCATACACTGAAGTCAATACATATACCTGGCATTTCAGTCTAAGCTATTCCATGTACATAGCTGAAATCAATCACAAAGTATGGCCTAACAAATGCTAGGGGAAATTTTTTAAAGTCGTTTTTACAAGTATTAAACTTATCTTGCACACTGAAGTCATCATACATACAGGGCAAAGTCAGAGCTTTTATATTCGAGTTTATTCTTCATTTAACTTTTAAACACTACTATAGTTGAATATTAAAACAAAAGCAAGTAGTGAACATATTATGATTATAGTCCTTCACTCAATCACTACTGCAAATAAAACACCAGCAGTGAGTGTTATTCACAGGCCCTACTAAGAGGTCTGACACTGAACACCACCCCAAGGATGATGTTCATCATCCTCATATGCTTCTCCATTGTAATGGCGCCGTCTTTCCTGATTTGGATCAAAGTCCACTAATTCTACCTGGTCCGTTTCATCAGTCTCTTCTACTTCCTTCCTCTCAGGCAGAAGTTTTTCCAGCAAAGAGAGTTTATCAGGAGAGAGAAAGCCATTCTCAGGAAAGTTTACCTTAAATTCAATGATTAGGCGACCCTTTTCATATGGCCTACGGTAAATTGGCATGCCTTCATTTAGCACACACTTAATGTCTCCATGCTTGACAATCTGACCTGGATGAGAAGTGATGACTATGGTTCGGTTGTCAAGAGTAGATATTGGCTTCTGGAAGTCACACAGTGCCTCAACCAGCTGTATGTCCCTACACATGAAAAGGTCTTCTCCTCGTCGAGTAAAAACAGCATGGTCCTTCTGATCTAAAACAATGATAATATCTCCTGGCTCCAGTCCTGGTTCTTGGTCTCCTTCACCATGGAATGTTATCTGCTGGACATCTTTCATGCCTTTGTCAATATGAACTTCTAGAATTTTCTTTTCTCGAACTATCTTCCTTCCGTTGCAGCTTTTACATCTATCTTTAGGACTGATCCGCTCCCCATGGCCCTGGCACTCCATGCAGACAGACTGAATTTGCTGAACCATTCCAGGTCCTATCTGATGAATTCTTATTTGCATTCCAGTACCTCGGCAACTGGGACAGCATTCTACTGCTCCTTTCTTGCCACCTCGGCCTTCACATTTGTCACAAATCACATTCTTTTGCAGAGCTAGTTTTCTTGTTGCACCATTATATAAATCTTCTAAAGTTACTGTAGGGAGGGGGATTCGGGATTGGGAGCTTGTGTACACCTGTGGTGGATTCATGTCGATGTATGGCAAACCCAATAGAGTATTGTAAAGTTAAATTAAAAAATAAATAAATAAATAAATTAAAAAAAAAATAAAGTTACTGTAAGTTGATGCACAACGTTTTTACCTCTCCTCTCTCTCTGCATCCTGCCTCCTCCTCTGAAAAACATATCAAAGATGTCCATGGGGGAGCCAAAACCACCACCTGCTCCACCTTCTTTAATTGCCTGTTCTCCTCCTTTGTCATATAATTCCCTTTTCTTTGCATCAGAGAGCACTTTGTAAGCTTGCGAAATCTGTTTAAACTTCTCCTCTTCATTTGGATTCTTATCAGGGTGGTACTTCAAGGCCAGTTTCCTGTAAGCCTTTTTCAATTCTTCTTGGGTGGCATTGGGTTTGACCCCCAAAACATCATAGTAAGTGGTTTCTTTCACCATTTTCTACAGCCATTGAGTGGAGGATGCCGGTGTGGGGGAGCGGGAAGGAGCGCGTTGCTGTGCGCAGCTTGGGCAGCCGCCGCTCCTCTGCCTTTCACCGAGCGTTCTGGAAAGTTCCCAATGTATAATTTTAGATAGAGTATATATACTCTGTATTTCCCTAATAAATTTTCTTAGTTGTAAATTTTTTTCCATTGAGAACTTGCAGTGTAAAATGAAAATCTTTCAATAATCTTTTTAACTCTTTCAAATATCAGATTTTCATTAACTGTGGTAACTGATTGTTGGGCAATGATAGGGAAAAGTGAAAGTGAAGTCACTCAGTCGTGTCCGACTCATTGTGACCCCGTAGACTGTAGCCCACCAGGCTCCTCCGTCCATGGGATTCTCCAGGTAAGAATACTGGAGTGGGTTGCCATTTCCTTCTCCAGGGGATCTTCCCAACCAAGGGATCGAACCTGGGTCTCCCACATTGCAGGCAGACGCTTTAACCTCTGAGCATGGTAGGGAAAAGATCCTCATAATTCTTAAATCTAGTTTGAGTGTAAATTTGGTTTAAAATAACACTAGTCAAAGATAAGGTACCGATCAGACTTAATCTAAATTTATTTAATTTATTCCATTCAGTATTTAGGGACTTCATTTTTCTAAATATATCAGCCAAAAGTATAAAAAGAACAAATATTATAACCCATGATGCTAGTATTATTGTTCATATTCTTGCTGAAAAATAGCCTGAAGATGGCTATTTGATAGAACAGCTGCACAGTCGTCACATTCTTATCTGAGCTCTGAAGGAAAAGAATGGGAATCCAGTAGCAAAGAAGGCATTTTTAAAATTTTATTTTAAAGAAGGCATCTTAACTACAAGTTACCTTTTCCCTTTCCTTTCTTGACAAAATCCTCCATCTGTCAAGTCCTGACTTTTCTCTATTGGATTCAAAGAGACTGGGGCTTCCTTGAATTTTCATCATATTCCCCCTGCCAATTAACACTTGTACATAATCTAAAAAGTTAAATAGTACTGTTAAGCTCATTGAAAAGCCATGTCTTGTTACCACATTGCTCTCTGTGACCGGTTTCTTCTCCTTTGAAGCAATTACTGTCAGTTCTTGCAAGCTGTTTCTGGCGTTTAACTTTGTATTGCTGAGTAACATTCATATTGTGCCATTTTTTTCAACTTCTATCTCTAGATGTTATCTGTTGGCCTCTACTTATTTATCTCTATTGTACACCTCTACCACCTGACGCATGCTTATTTCTTCCGTCCTCCCATCCTTTCAGTAGGGTGGTTTTGGGGATATTTTTTCTACAATTTTCTGACACCTCATATTTATTTTTCCTTTATACAACGTTTTCTTATATTTTTTGCTGTTTATTGTCTGTCTTCTTATGTAGAGAGGAGCTTTGTTTTGCTCACTGCTTTCCCTGAACTCCAAACTAGTGCTTGGCACACAAGAGTTGCTAAGTAAAGAGTTGCTGAGTGATCAAATGCATGAATAGTTAATATCTCATTTTATGTTGGATTAGTTTGTATGCACCAATCAATAAATTATTCTTAAACTCTCTAACAGACCTGAAAATCTCTCATTATTTTTCTGCACCTCAGAAATTTTATCACTGTCAGTTCAGTTCAGTTCCGTCGCTCAGTTGTGTCCGACTCTTCGCGACCCCGTGGATCGCAGCATGCCAGGCCTCCCTCATTGTAAGTTTCTTCTAAGATGTATCACTGTTGGAGTCTTCTCTCCACTCCCTTCTTTCTGGACAGATTGTTTTACAGGCTCTGTGTCACAGTCATCCTTAAGACTCCTCTTCACCATCATCTGTAGCATTCCCTTTACTTCTCTTTGATATTGGATCTCTTCTTTACTAATCTCATGCCCATCTTCCTTGTCTGATTTACTCCCTTGTAAAGTCATTTCTTAAGAAATTACACATCAGAGGAAAACTTTTAAAACTTGCATTCTGAAAATGTCTGTATTTGATCTCTACCCTTTGTCATAGTTTAGTGGCTGTTTATTCAATTCTTCTATCAAGAAGTCTGAAGTTATTTGATTCCCTATTCTTTGTGGCCCTTGCTTTTCTCTGGAAACTTTCACAGAGTGGCCACCAAGTCTGGAAACATAGGTGCCTGTCTTGAAGTGGCTTAGTGATGTTACATTAAAACACATGATAAAATGATACTAATAATGTGTATTTCTGTACTCTGTGGACACAGTGTGGGAATCTTCTCTTTGTTCATGGTGTTCTGAAACTTCATGATGATGGGCTGGCATGGACTATTTTGTATTCATGCTGGGCACTCACTGAGCTCTTTCAGTTTTAGAGTTTTAAATAATTCATTTTGGGGAAATTCTCTTACATTATTACTTTGCTGATTTTTCCCTTTCCATTTACCTTACCTTTTGTTTCTGGAACTTATATTATTTATATGTTGGGATTCCTGGATCGATATTCTTATCTTTTCTCTACTTTGATCCATTTTTGTTGTTTAGTTCTGCTTTCTGAGAAGTTGATATGAATGTCTCCTCTAATCCGTCTATAAGTGTTTAAATTCTACCCTCCTTATCATGGAATATTCTTTTTTTTTTTTTTTTTTTAAGAAAAAAGCTTTATTTCTCTAATTGCAGTGAGTGGGGGCAACTCTCTAGTTGTGGGGCATGGGCTTCTCATTACAGTGGCTTCTCTTGTTGCAGAGCACAGGATCTAGGGCGTGGGGGCTTCAGTAGTTGCAGTTCCTGGGCTCTAGAGCACAGGCTCAATAGTTGTGGTACATGGGCTTTGTTGCTCCTCTGCATGTGGAATCTCCCTGGACCAGGGATTGAACCTGAGTCTCCTGCATTGGCAGGTGGATTATATACCACTGAGTCAGCAGGGAATCCCCAGTCTTGGAATATTCTTGATTCCAGGAAGAAAATGCCAAAGGGTTGGCACTAGACTTATCTCTGTTACACCCAAGAGCAAGAAATGTTGACCGATTAGAGTAAGATCATGTGCCATTCAAAAATGAGCTCTTCATTTGATTATAGCCTGAGCACAGCGTGGATTTGGTTATTCTGAATCACCTTGCCTCCCATATTACAGCTTAAAAGTTATAGGAAACTGATCTACTGCATTTACCAGGAAGATGTTAGATTAAAAATAATGGCAACTCTTTAATTTGAACCACAGCAAATTTTGAACTAAAATACTTCCAAAATGCTTGTCATTTTGTGTCCTAAAAGAATGTAAATTCAATTTAATGCTAGCTTGAGCAAAATGTAAATAGGCAGACAAATCCTTTGAAAAGAAATTTATGTTTTCACAGTGAACAGGAATGATTGTTAAAAGTTATCCTTGCTTTTGGACTTTTCATGTCACTATACCAGTTCTACTTGCATTGACACTCAGAAATAAAACATTTGTGTCATTTCTCAAGTTATACTTTAATTTGAAAATGGTTTGATAGGACTACTTTCTGTTTTGAGGCAGTCTCTGAGCTAATTCAACTGTGGTGGGTAGGGTTTGTTAATCATAAATAATGGTGAATCAACACTAACCAAATCCATTTTGCTTATAGCCTTGGGTATAGTACAAATGTCTGTTGTTAAAATGGGGGTATTATTATGTTAGAGTCCTTCATTTAAGAATGTACAATTCTTTTTATTTGCAAAAATGAAAAGTGGTCTTTAAAACTTTTGGTCATGAAACCATGATATATAGTACATCTGCCCTTTGTGTTAAAGTTGTATAGTAAGACCTGATAAAAACATATTTGAAAAACCTGCTGTGACACTTTAACCTTTCAGATTAGAAAGAGAGTATTTCTCCAAAAACAAGAAACTAAATGAAGAAATTGAGGAACAGAAGAAAGTAATTCTAGACCTTTCGAAGAGACTCCAGTATAATGAGAAAAGTTGCAGTGAATTACAGGAAGAGCTTGTAATGGTAAGATAAAAAGGAAACCCTATGGCAGTTACATTATTGGGTCAAATTTGATGTTTAATAGGATTTTTTCTCACTACATCCCATGAGATAATTGTATGAAAGTAGTTTTAGTGACATTGATAAAAAAATTTAAAACTGGAGGTGCTGTTTACCACAAAGCTATTCATAATAAAATCTCTCTTCTTTGAAATAATTGGGAAAATGAAATGAATTAATAGAATGTCTGAATTACAGAATGTTTTAAAATTTATTCAGGGGTTTTTCTTTCCTTTTTAAAGTATGTAAAACAATATTACCTACAGGGAAGTGGGGTTAGGGTTTAAAATCAGTGGATCTAATGATTTCAAAGACTCCCTTTTGTAATCATTTTGAACCTGATCACTCTTGTCTCCATTCCCCAATAATCGAGCCTTCACACCGTCACCAAATTTATCTTTTTCAAGTATTGATCTCTTCTTGTCACCTTCCATTTATTAAAAAGCCGTCAGTATCTCCCTGCTGCTTTCAGAGAAGCCCCAGCTTCTTGCTGTGTAATCTAAGGCACATGTTTGTGGCTCCATGCTAACTTTTCCAGCATCTTCTATTGCTGTTGTCCTCTCTTTATCTTGCTTCAGCCACATTAAAGTACTCTTGGCTTCCTAAACACATGATGTATCTTCATGTCATTTTACTTTTGTTCAGGCTGTTCACATTTTTTGACCCACAGGTCTGAAATGCTCATTCTCTTTTCTTTTAATATTCATAAATGTCCTGTGATGGCAGTCTCTGAAGCTTTCTGTGGTTCCATCTCTTCTTTTTTCCATCCACCTAAAGTCAGAGTTCTGCCCCTCCCAAGTTTATATCTCTTTAATTCTTAGTTTAGTATTTCTTATCATAACACTAAAATCTGCTGTGTATTACCTCTGCCTAGAAATTGAGAGTGCATTGAGGTTAACTTTGTTTTACATGCCAAGTTTCCACAGTAGTACTTGCCTCAATAAACATTTGTTGGATGGATTTGTTTATTTGGTTGATGCAGCATACTCCTACTCTGCTGTTTGTTGGGAACCTCAGGAGGGAGGCTATAATGTTTATAGTAGTTCCCTGTTTCCTCTTTATCTTATTCTCCACCTTTCCCAGAGACTTGGTTACTTCACTTTCAGTTATATTCCACAGCTCTTAGTGATGTTAGTTTCTGAGGAAAATGAATTTTTTTTCCTTGTCCAACAAGATAGAAATTCAGGGTTATATTAAGAAGTGGTGGCCAAATCAGTGCTGCCTAATTAGAACGGTAATGATGAATGATGAGATAGAAAAGTAATGATGGGATAACATTTAAACTCTTTATAATTTTCAAATGATCCAATATCATATACAGGCAGGTGATCCTCTATCTGTCTTGCTTCAGTCATATTAGAGGACTCTTGGCTTCCTATTTCTCATATCTTCTTGCTGTTTATTTTCATATCTCCTTGCTTCCATTCTGGTTGTTTATATTTTTGACCCATATTGACTGAAACACTTCTTTTTCCTTAACAAATGTCTGTATACCTTCTCATATTGAATTCTGTTTCCATTTAACTTGGGATATCCAGTGTGTTCTGATTAAGGGATTGATATCATTGCTTTTACTCTGGTTGAATTTGTAGTTTGAGTACTTTGGATGTGGGGTTTTAGGAAGTTTAGAGTTCTCTGTGTAGCAGTTGTTGTTCATCTGCCAAGTTGTGTCCGACTCCTTGTGACCCCATGGACTGCAGCACACCAGTCTCCCTGTCACTCACCATCTCCCAAAATTTGCTGTCTTATTGAGTAGAAAGAAAAATGCTGCAGAATCATATGTATAGGAGAACCCAGTTTGGTTTGTTTTTGAGGGATTGTTGTTGTTGTTCACTGTGTAGCATACTATAGTGCCTATTCACTGCGATGTGGTACCCTATATTCCATGGGCAACCCACCTCTTCACTCCTGGTTCTGGAAGGTGAATCATGGTGGAGAAAAACTTGTTAGAGTCAGTGAGCTGAGTCTTAGTCTTGCTGTGCTTACTTATTAGATACTGTAATCAAATAGTGTGGAGAGAGAGTTGTAACTGAGAGTGCAGTGGTGAAGACCTAGTCACCAGCGTAAGCTGGTGTGCATCCTCCTGACTCTGGTCTTCTAGCACGCCAGTGACAAGGTAGAAAATAGAAGAAGACTGGCTGAATTCACTGCTGAGCTCAGGATGCTTTGTGATTACAAATAATTTACTTGGTGCCAACAGGTATTTACTTTTTAACTTTCGCAGTTTGGTGGATGGTCTGAAAAAAAGGTGAGTTGCAGCTCATTCACAACCTCTGTTTGCTTGTTTTAACCCTTGACACTCAACCTGTAAAACACTGTTGTTCTGACTAGTAGAAGAGCCAATGGGATGTTCAGAAACAAATTCAAGTGCAGCTTAAGTGACTGACAGTTCATATGGTTCAGCCTAACTATTCATATGTTCCTCTCTGTTTCTTCATCTCTCTTAAAGCCTTAGCTTTATGTCTTATTTTCTTCCATCACTTTTTTTTTGGTTTCCCAGGTGGTGCTAGTGGTAAAGAACCAACCTGCCAGTGCAGGAGACATAAGAGATGTGGGTTCAATCCCTGGGTAGGGAAGATGGCCTGGAAGAGGGAATGGCAGTCCACTCCAGTATTCTTGCCTAGTGAATCCTATGGACAGAGGTGCCTGGTGGGCTATGGTCCATTGGGTCACAAAGACTCAGACAAGACTGAAGTGACTTAGCATGCATTATTAGCTTTATCTTTTAGCTTGTTCTGTTTTATTCTTATTAGAACAGTTGCTTTCTGTCTCTTTACTTGACCATAATATGAAATTTAAAAAGTATTTAATTAAAATTTATTTACTGAAAACGCTATTGCTTTGAATAGTAAGTGCAGTGTTTTCTTTTTAATAAAGAAGTCTGTCCATGGAATTCTCCAGGCAGGAATACTGGAGTGGGTAGCCATTCCCTTTCCAAGGGGGTCTTCCTAACCCAGGGATCAAACCTGGGTCTCCTGCATTGCAGGCAGATTCTTTACCATCTGAGCCACCAGTAAAACTTCTTAATGAAAATGCTGTTACTTTAAATAGTAAGTACAACATTTTCTTTTTAATAAAAAATTCATCTGTTGCTTTTCATAAATATATTTTTGGGTACATATATCTTTATTTCCTTTAATTTTTTAGTAGGTTAGTAGCCTTTGAGTTGGGAGGATAAGCTTATAAATTTCTCTCTAAAGAGATATCTATCAAATTAAAAATTTTAAACCATAAAAATGGAGTTTTTTGGTCCTCAAAGTCTGTTATTTTTGTTTTGAGTTCATAATTGTTTTTGACTGAAGAGAGAATGACATAAGAGGAGGCTTTTACTTTTTGCCTTTGGGGATAAAATTTTGTTATAATGACATCCTATGATCCTGTGTACCCTAGTGTGTCTTTCCCACAGTTACATTTCTTTCGAACATAATAGTTTCAGCTTTTATAGAATATAGATGGGAAGTATAAATTAGCTACAGGTAATTTTTCTCTTCCTTTGAGCTAACAGCTTGTTTTCTAGTTTAGGTCACATTTATGGCCATTATTCAAGTTTTGGTCTTATTTTCTCTGTTGTATTGTAAGAGAAAATTAAAGCTATTTTCTTCTTTAGGTTTACTAGTAAGACCAAGGTGTTATTATAATATGCAAAGACTTTAGGAAGTTTTGAGACTTAAAAATAACAATTGCATAACCGAAGGTCGCTTATCCTTTCAGAACTGAAAGAAGCCATCGAGATCATCTAGGTCAGGATACACACAGAGTCAATAAACTGATTGCAAAGTGATAGCTCCCCTGTTACAAAAGATAAAAATTAAATATAGAATGTAATTTTGGAAAAGTTCAAACTGGGTTTGTTGAGTCTTCTCTTGGTATTTAAGAAATATAGCCAACATTAATTGTGCTTTTATGTTCGTGAAATTTCTCCTATTTAACTTATGAATTTAGAAGATATGATTAACAAATGAGTAGTATATTATTATTGTTTTTAATGTCATAGTATTAATAGAATTTCAACATAGGACATCTAGGGGTTTAGCAAAATCCCTAGATGTTATATGTTGTACACTACTGAATTTGACTTTAAAAAGTTTTGATTAAAATTGAACTATTAATTTTAAATTCATTGAATTTATTAATGATTTAATCAGCTACTAAATAAAACTGAATTTCTAGTTTAAGGTGCTTAGTGCTGATGCTTATTAAAGCCCACCTGAGGCTCAGTAGATCCAGTTGGGTCTTTTAGTCATTACTGTAAGTTTATATATCTGCTTCTCTTAAGCAGGGGAGCCATCATTTCCAAATTGGCATTATTAGGATTTGCTTTGTGCTTTCTACAATGAAATATTTTTGAGTCCATCATTTCTTGAGATTTGTTTTTCTGCCACTCAGTAATATTTAGTTACAGCTCTAGGAGAAGATCATATATTGAAAAGGGAATTCTAGTTCTCATGAGGTTTTGCTCAAGAATATTTTATTCTCTAAAGAACTTGTGATTGAAAATGGTCAAGTATATATTTTTTCCCTATACTTTGGGGACTTGACTGATTATATAATAATAATGATTGCTGGTCTTAGATAGGATTTTGGAAAGTGCTTTGATTGCTATGCTTTGAGGTAAAGTTAGTGTTTCTTGATATTTTTGCATCAAATGATTTGTTAGGTTTGCTTTAGGAAACCTGTTTCTGATTTTGCAGGAGGCATTCAAAACTAATGATCTAATAAATATTTTATTCTGAATTTTTATGAAAAACTTGTTGATTCTTGCTTTTCACCCACAAGAGAATAGTATTTATATTTGAGAATTGTTTTTGCTAATATAAACATGTCTCTCTTAGTGGTCCTTAAAGTTTTAATACTGTTAAGTTGTATTTATCTAATGTGTATGTGTTTGTGTATTTAAATGTATATTGTATGGCTGTCTTTCTAAATTTGTGATGTAGGCATAAAGCTTTTTCATTAAGTTTTCTGATATTTTTTAATATAAAAATCTTAAACTTTGAAA
Organism: Neotragus pygmaeus; assembly: GCA_006410875.1. Classification (NCBI taxonomy): domain Eukaryota; kingdom Metazoa; phylum Chordata; class Mammalia; order Artiodactyla; family Bovidae; genus Neotragus; species Neotragus pygmaeus. The sequence goes on along the minus strand of SJYV01012602.1, from coordinate 239,673 downwards.
ATTCAAACCTCATTTTTAGTCTTGGAAGAAATAAAATGGTATTATGTATGTGTGTGTCTGAAAGAGAGAGAAAGAGAGACAGAGGAAGAGAGAGAGAAGGAGATGTTTATATGGCACAACCTATATTCAGATTGGATGGTGGCATAAATTAATTGTGTACCTGTGTAAGGGAAGGTGACATTTCATCATATGGCATAAACAGTTGGACCATAGAATGCTCACATCGGGAAAGAAAGAGTAAACTGTTTTATGAAGAAGTAAGAGAGGTTAGTTATTGTCATTATGATCAAGGAGAAGCTGCAGCTGGTGATGATGATGAAAGCTAACCATATCAAATTCAGTTTAGCTGAGCAGGCTCTCCTGGAATCCTTACAAATGGACTGCCTCTGTAAAACTAAGTGGAAGATAAGATGAAAAGGTGAAGCATAATTACGTGATGTCAGTTGTAGGTTCTGATACTCCTCTGTTTTTACTCAGAATTCCTTTATAATGACTTAAAATATATTTAAACTGATTTAAAAGCTTACTTGAATTCAAAACCATTCAAAAATGATAAGCGTTATGTGTTACTGCTATAAAAGTTTGACCTGTTTTTAAAAACTAATTTCATTAATCTAAACAAATCTAGTGACTAAATATTTATTTTTTTTACCTATTTGTTTTTTCTATAATTTTAAACCTTATTATTAGTACCCCTTAATTGTTTTTATTGTTATTTATGTTTTGAGTCAATTTTTCTGTTGCAGATCAGCAGCACTCATTTGTCCAATTTCTAGATATATATATATGCATATGCCTTTTAATATTTTTCACAACTTTATATTAGACATTTTAATTTACATACATGTCTATTTATGATATTCATGCATATTAGCAGAAGTGAAGGATGAGTTTATATAGGCTCAAAGAAAGATAAGGTGATAGAATGACATGTTAGATTAAGCCAGAAATTCATTTACTTTAGCAGTGTGTGAAATATTGTGTACCAAGATGAAAATATAACATAACTCTTTGTCAGCTCGTTGTTCTTTCTGGTGACTCCTGTTTTATAATACATTAAGGTCTTTTAGTCAGAAATTTTTCTGCATTTTCTTTGAATATTTTGATGCTTTTAGTTCCTTTTCTGTACTGGTTTTAGATTCATCATGACATCTAAAGTAGTCCTGGGTTCATGGTTAGTGATCAGTATGTTCATCTTAATATCATCTGGTTAGCCCAAACATAGCAGTAATGGACTTTTATTTCTACAGTAATAAAGCTCTTTATGCAAATTATTCTAAGGCAAAAAGAAGTGAGTTCTTGTGACTTATGTCTGAGGCAAAAAAAAAAAAAAGGGAGTTCTTTTATCTTACAGTTTTGTCTTTTAAGCTTATTAGAATGTTTAGAATAGCAGAATTTGTCAGTCAACAATTTAACATTTAACCTCAACTTCCTCTTTATATCACACAATGAAACATGTTAATAAAAAATTAGAAACTTAGTCTTTTATATTAGTTTGGCGTTTTGTTTTCAACCTAGCAGTTTTTTTTAGCTGATAGATTGTGTTTTTATTCTAGAAATTTCTTGCTTACCAAAAGTCTATTAAGAGAACTAACAGCTTTGAGAACAAAATTTAAATATAAGTGTAGTCCACACTTTTAAAAAGTTCCAGCTATTTTCTCTATATGAATGAAGAATGAAGGCTTGATTTATAAAACGAAAACAATTTATTAGGAAAAAATTTGTCAGATATAAAAGAAAAGGATACTTTGCTGTGTACCTGAAACTAATACAATTTTGTAAATCAACTCTGCTTCAATAAAAAGCAATGAAAAGGAAAAATTTTCAATCATAATCTGGCTCATAAACCTATTAAATGTAGTAAAATTTATATTGGCTATATTATGAGACTATTAGCCAGATATTTCTATAGAAAATTTGAATACTGCTAATTATAAATAGAATAACAAGAAAGGAACTTCCTCAACTGATAAAGGGCATCTGTGAAAAACCTATAACCAACATCAAGGTTGATGGTGAAAGGCTGCTTTCTTTTTAAGATGGGGAACAAGGTAAGGATGTATACTATTACTATGTCTAGCTAACATTGTACTTGGTGGTTCCAGCCAGAGCAACAAGGCAAGAAAAATAAAAGTCATTAATTTTGGAAAGAGAGAAGTAAACTCTTTGCAAATCATGTAGTTGGTTTTTTTTTTTTTTTGAGTCACAAGCTTTATTTATTTATTTATTGGGTTTAGTGACTAAATATGTATACAATTTTTAAAAATTAGAAAATTATAAGGAATTCACACACACAACTATTAGAACTAACAAACAAGTTTAGCAAAATTGCAAGGATCATAAGAGTTAATATTGTTATTGTTAAGATAATAATGTTCCTCAATATATACATTCAATGCAGTCTCTATCAAATTCTCAGCTGGCCTTTTGCATATAGTGACAACTTGATTCAAAAATTCATATGGAAATGTAAGAGACCTAGAATAGGTCCAGTATGTATTCCTTATTGTAAATCACAGTATCATAGTATGCCAAACCAGCTTATAAAATAGATAATCTGATAGATTTGAAATAACTGGCTGCACATAAAAGGAAACAGTATAACTGAGTCCCTGCCTTATTTCTTATATCAAATTCTAAATTGATTAAGGAGTCATAAAAGAGGAAGATCAAAAAGTAGAAATAAAGGAATTTAAGTGTTTTATAATCTTGGAGTAAGGAATATATGACATAAAATCTAGAAGTCTCAAGACAAATTATTGATAAATTTGATTACTTAAAAACACTAGAATAGCCAAAATAATCTTGTAAAAGAATAAAGTTGAAGAAGTAGCATTTCTCAATTGTAAAACTTACTATAAAGCTCTACTGTTAAAGTGCTACGCTCAATATGCCAACAAATTTGGAAAACTCAGCAGCTGCCACAGGACTGTAAAAAGTCAGTTTTCATTCCAATCCCAAAGAAAGGCAATGCCAAAGAATGTTCAAACCACTGCACAAATGCACTCATCTCACACACTAGCAAAGTAATACTCCTAGTTCTCCAAGCTAGGCTTCAGCAGTATGTGACCTGAGAACTTCCAGGTGTTCAATCTGGATTTAGAAAAGGCAGAGAAACCAGAGATCAAATTGCCCACAGCCATTGGATCATAGAAAAAGCAAAAGAATTCTGGATAAAATATCTACTGGGCTGGATGAAGCACAAGCTGGAATCAAGATTGCCAGGAAAAATATCAATAACCTCACATACGCAGACACCACCACCCTTATGGCAGAAAGCGAAGAAGGATTAACGAGCCTCTTGATGAAAGTGAAAGAGGAGAGTGAAAAAGTTGGCATAAAATTCAACATTCAGAAAACCAAGATCATGGCATCTGGTCCCTTCATGGCAAATAGATGGGGAAACAATGGAAACAGTGAAAGACTTTATTTTCTTGGTCTCCAAAATATGACCAACCTAGACAATATATTAAAATGCAGAGACATTACTTTGCCGACAAAGGTCCATCTAGTCAAAGCTGTGGTTTTTCTGCTAGTCATGTATTGATGTGAGAGTTGGACTATAAAGAAAGCTGAGCACAGAATTGATGCTTTTGAACTGTGGTGTTCGAGAAGACTCTTGAGAGTCCCTTGAACTGAAAGGAGATCAAACCAGTCAATCCTAAAGGAAATCAATCCTGAATATTCATTGAAAGGACTGATGCTGAAGCTGAAACTCCAATACTTTGGCCACCTGATGCAAAGAGCTGACTCATTAGAAAAGACCCTGATGCTTAGAAAGATTGAGGGCAGGCAGAGAAGGGGATGACAGAGAATGAGATGGCTGGATGGCATCACCGACTCGATGGACATAAGTTTGAGCAAGCTTTGGGAGTTGGTGATGGGCAGGGATGCCTAGGGTGCTACACTCCATGGGGTTATGGACTGTAGGGTCAAACATGACTGAATGACTGAACTGAAGAAAGCTATAATAGTCAAGACAGTGTGATATTGGCATAATGTAGACATTTATATCAATGGAAAAGAATTGAGAATCCAGAAATAAACTCATAATTATGTTTAATTGTTTTTGAAAAGGGTGCCAAGTTAATTCAGTGGGAGAAAGAATAGCATTTTTCAACAAATGGTGGTGAAAGAACTGGGTATCCACAAGCCAAAGAGTGAATTTGGACCCTGCACAAAAGTTAAATGGTTCATAGACCCAAATAGAGTAGCTAAAACTACAAAAATCTTAGGCCGTGCTTTCTTAGGAGCCACAGCAAAAGCTCAAGTGACAAAAAGTAGATGCATTGTACCTCACCAAAATTAAATACTTCTGTGCTTCAGAAGATTGAAGGTAAAAATACAATCACAAAGTGCTAGAAAATTTTTGCAAATCAAGTGACTGATAAAGAACTTGTATTCGGAATAATAGAGAAATAACAATGAAAAACATGCTAAAGGTTTAAATGGAGATTTCTTCAAAGACAATGTACAAATGGTCAGTAAGTATGTTAAAAATGTTCAAAAATCATTAGTCAGGGATATGCAAATCAAAACAACAATGAGGTGACTCTTCACACTCACTCACATGACTGCAATTTAAAAACTGGACAATAACAAGTTTTAGAGAACACGTGGAGAAGTTGGAACATTTTGAACTTTTTGAACATTTTGAACATTTTGAAGTTGGAACTAAGAATATAGTCAAAAGGCAAATGACAAATTGGCAACAATGATTTGCAATGTGTGTGACAAAGCGATCGTTTTCATAATTTACAAAGGACTGTAATAAATCACTAAGGAAAATGTGTACAGTGTAATATAGAAATGGACACATGAAGAGGCAGTTCACAGAAAAAGAAATACAAGCTACTAATGAAGATATGAAAAGATGGTTAATCTTATTTAAAATTAAAGAAATGGACAGTAAAGAAGTTGATGATGCTTACCTTGTAAAGATATGGGAAAGTAAATACTTATGCTTTTCATGGTAATTTATACCAGTAGGACTTTTGAAAGCAATTTGGTAACAATTATCTGAAAATAGTTGTACATACTGTTTACTCATCAAATCTGTTTCTAGGAGTTTACTGAGTAGATATACTTGAATGCATTCTAAGATGTACAAGTATACACATAAGGATTTATAGTATTGTCATTAATAAGAAAAATGCAAATAACCTATAAATCTTAGCAGTAGGGGACTGGTTAAATTCATTAATGATACAATGGATAAGTTAATTTATCTAAACAATGGAATGCTATGCAACTGAAGAACTGTGATGTGGAAAGGATGTTAAAAACATACTGTGAATGGAAAAATAAGTTGTATAATAATATGTATACTATAATCCCATTTGAATTTAGAACTGAATATATTTAATATGTATTTAACATACATCATTTTTATTATACAAAATATAATTTTATCATATATAAAATTATATATTAAGATTTCTATAATATGACAACATTAGAAAGCATGTTACTAATGTACATGCTAATAGAGAAAACCTGAAGTCTGGATTTGTTTTGTTTTTGTTGGTTTGGTTTTATATCTCAATTCAGGGGGCTTTCAGTCAGACACCGAATCAAGTATTTTATTGTTCAGTTCAGTTCAGTCACTCAATCGCGTCCAACTCTTTGCAACCCCATGATTCACAACACGCCAGGCCTCCCCGTCCATCGCCAACTCCTGGAGTCCACCCAAACCCATGTCCATCGAGTCAGTGATGCCATCCAACCATCTCATCCTCTATTGTCCCCTTCTCCTTTTGCCCCCAATCCCTCCCAGCATCAGGGTCTTTTCCAGTGAGTCAACCCTTCGCATCAGGTGGCCAAAGGTTTGGAGTTTCAGCTTCAGCATCAGTCCTTCCAATAAACACCCAGGACTGATCTCCTTTCGAATGGACTGGTTGGATCTCCTTGCAGTCCAAGGGACTCTCAAGAGTCTTCTCCAACACCACAGCTTAAAAGCATCAATTTTTCAGCACTCAGCTTTCTTCCCAGTCCAACTCTCATGTCCATACATGACTACTGCAAAAACCTTAGCCTTGACTAGACGGACCTTTGTTGGCAAAGTAATGTCTCTGCTTTTTAATATGCTATCTAGGTTGGTCATAACTTTCCTTCCAAGGAGTAAATGTCTTTTAATTTCATGGCTGCAGTCACCATCTGCAGTGATTTTGGAGCCCAGAAAAATAAAGTCAGCCACTGTTTCCATTTTATTATAGAACATACATTTTCCACCTCCTCTTTTGTTTTTAACTCAACAGTATTGCTTAGAGATCTTTCCATATTAGTATATTAGTGTAACAGAACTTCCTTTTTCTATTTGAAGTCTTTGTTGATGAACCCTAATTGATTTAACAATGTTCTGTTGATAGCATGTTTTAGCATGTTAAATATGATATTTAATGATATACTCAGTATTGTCTGCTTCTGTGGGATACATTGATAAGGACAAAAAATAAAAGGCGATATTTCCTCCTTTCACGGAGCTTGTTTTCAATGAGATAGACATTAACAAAAGACCTGTCAAATAAATGTGGAATCATAACTCTGATAAGTGCTGAGAAGAATCTAGTAGGGTTAATTGACATAGTCGAGGAGTAAAAGATAGCTTTTCCAAAAAAGTGATAATTGAACTGATGTCCAAAGAAAGGATTATTAGTTTTGTGTCTTTTAATGATGCATTTTGTCCTATAATATCTATTTTCCCATTTCTTCTGTTGCTGTAAGCATGCCTCACTGGTGCCTCTGTATCATCAGATTTTAAATATGCTTTTTCTCACTTATTAAATTCTTCTCCAATCCCACTCTTGTTTCAAACTACTGCCCTTTTCTTTATCTCTCCTTCTCTTGTTAAGAAAAGTGTTTTGTCTATACTTCCTATTTCTATTTCTTATATGTCACGAAGACAAAAAAAATTGCAGGCTTATTCATTCTTTGACCTGTTCTAATATGAGTTACAGCAGACTTCATCACAGTCACCGAAGACTTCCATGTCCAATGAACATGGGACATGTTAGTCTCTGTTTTTCTTGAATATTCTGTGACACTGGACACAACTCTATCCTTGAAATGTTCTTTTATTTTGGTTTTCATGACTTTATCTTCTTCTGTTTTTCTTCCTCCTTTTCCAGTCTTTTTTGCTGCCTTTTTCTTTTCCAAGTGTTAAATTCCTGAGTTCCTTAGGCTTTATCCTAGATTCTTTTCGCTTCCTGTCAGACACTCTCACGGCAAGCTTCACATCCCTAGATGATTCTCAAGCCTATGTTTGACCTCTCTTCTGAGCTTTACACCACTGCATCCAGCTGCCTCTCATAGTTTTTACTTTATTTATTATTTTTAAATTGAAATATATTTAGGGTCAGTTATTTGCCAGGTAGTTTACTGGTGCTGGGAGTCTTTCAAAAGTGCTTTACTGGAATATGATCTAAACAGAATTTATGATTAACATTACCCACCAGAAACAAACAAGTAAAATAAATAGAAACAGCCAAAATAAGGCCACCTCTACTTCCATGGTTCTTACTCAGCTGCTGAAGTCCACCCCGTTCTAGTCTGAAACCTTGAGATCAGTCTTCACTACTCATTTTATCTGAGCATTTCCTCTTCCAGTTCAGTTGAATCCAGTCCAATTGAATCCAACCCAGTCCAGTCAATGTAATCTAACCCAAGGCAGTGTCACCAAGGTTGGCCATTCTATCTTCTAAGTATGCATGCCTCCAACATCCTTCAGTGCTTATGCTCCCACATCCCCTTTTCTCTGCCAAGACCCTAATCTAAGCTGCCGTCAGCTCTTGAGTAGTCTGCTACAGTTCCTTCTAACTGGTCATACTGCATTCACTTTTGACCACTATCTGGCAATTTGCTACATGACTGCAAGTATAATCTTTTAAAATTTTCCTCAATTTCTCTTGTGTCTCCATTTTCTTATCTGTAAAATGAGATAATGATGGCCCTTCCCTCATAGATTTGTTGTGATGATAGAAAGAATTGCTATGTTAGTGTATTGAGAATAGTGCCAGGCCCCGAGGCCTCAGTCACTTGTTATTGAGAGCTTACACATTGTTGCATTAAGCTAAGTAAAAGAAATGGTTAAGATAGAGGTTTATTAATAATAGATTTGAATGGAGTAATTATTAGCTCATTTATACTTAATTGTGCTTTATGTATTCACGCAAAAAAATCTGCAACTCTTATAATGCGTGACCTTATTATGTGTAATTTTTTTTCTTAATTAAAAGGCTAAGAAGCACCAGGCTTTTCTAGTGGAGACATGTGAAAATAACGTGAAAGAATTGGAATCAATCCTGGACAGCTTTTCTGTGTCGGGCCAGTGGACATCAGGTTAGTTGAAGGTATAAAATGACAGATGCATCTGTCAATGTTCCAAAGTCACTACATTTTGGGAATTCTGCAGATGCCTCTTATAGTCCCTCATCTCAACATGTTTTGATTTGATGACATGATAAGAGCAGTTCTCACAGCAGTCAGTTGGCCTAGCTGGCTGCGAAAGGGTGACGGACTGTGGACCTGCTGTTGTCCTACCCAAACTTGATTTACAAGTATTGGTGTCTGTGTGATTGGACAGACAAGGGCTCACTTGCTGTGTTCTGGATCCAACTGAGAAGAAAGTCCATACAGTATACCTGCAAGGGGAACAGATGTTTCCATCAAACCGAGCCAAATTCTGAGGCAACCTTCAGCAACTTAAAGGTCATGTATTCAAAAGGTTATGCAGGACACAGGCTGTATCAGTGCACATGCCTCACTGCTGCTTTCCAGTCTGGCTTTCTCCTTCATTTCCTACCAGTGCACATGCTCTCCAGATGAGTGCTTCGGTAAAACGCTTTGGTTTTAGTATCAGCCCACTTAATATGAGAGAGAACTGTAAAGACTGTATATTGGGTAGGCATATTTTGGTATCAAGCAAAAAGCGTTAGTTACTAATGAATGCTCTCCATTCCGTGATTTCTGCTTCCTTAATTTGTGTGTGTGTGTGCCATTATTTGTGCTATAGTAGCTTTGACTTAGATACTTTCACTTCTCAGCCTCAGTTTGCTTTTGGCATACCGTCAGCCTCAAATTATTTAGTTGCTTTCTGACTCAATTATATTTTTCAAAAAACCATGGAAAATTCAATTCCTTACACCTTAAAATGGCTTCAAGACTGTTTTTCTAAAGGAAGCAAGCATATCTGACAAATAAGTTCTTTAGGAAACGCTTAAGTTCAGAAAAGTTTGTTGTCCTTATAAAACCAGAAAGATATGATCAAGGCCCATTTCACATTATGAATCTGCAGATTTCTGTTGGTAAACTGTTAGAAATTGAGTGAGATTTGCTGTTATCTATTTTTAACTTTCTTTGTTTTTATTTAAACTTTTTCCAAAAGCATTAGTATTTCATTGTTTGTCACTGTAAAATCAAGGTGTATAAAAGTGACATAAAAATATAGATATCCACTTTTCAATTGTATTTGCTAAAGGTTTGAGGAATTTTCTTTTTCAGTGAAAGTGTTTTATTATTCAGATGTGTCATTGCTTAATGGTTTTAAGGATCTTTAAAATTATTAAATTATTATCATAACATATCTTAATGCTTCAATGTGCAGAGTTGAATTAGAAAACCTAAGAATAACGAGGTCATGTCTCCTTTGAGGTTTAAAGTTAAATAGTCGATAACAAAGAAACTCATAAGTTATTACTAAACCTATAGAAAAAGAGTTTCTTCTAATAAAGTTTTTCTTTTTATTCTCATCTTTCAGTGACCATCTTTTTTGAACTTCTTGTTCCTGGGAAAGGGATTGTATGCTGAATTTGTGATTTCTGTTCTGTTATAGTGGTCTTTGTTTCCATATTGTGCTGGTTATTCATTCTTTTATCCACCCTGGAATCATTTTCCTCTGGTCTCTATTTTGCCTTCTGGAGGCTGACCTCTGTGGACTACATGATCTGGGCTCCTTTGCCCTCTGGCTTGTGGATTTGATTTGGATTGTAGGTGCAGCAGCAGGAGATTAAGAGAGTGGAGGAAGGAAGGAAAGCAGAGAATGTCACAGTGTTTATTTCCCTCATTCCCTCCAGTTGTTACTGGCAGTGGTTTCATTTTTGGTGGCTACAGCTCCTGTCAAGTAGATTCTCTTCCACAGCTGTGGTTTCTGTTGGTCTATGATGATAGTGTTACCTCCAATTGACCCTGTAGGCGTCTCCATGGTATTAGTATTGGTTTTCCAGTCTTTAGAATGGGCTGGTTGGATCTCCTTGCAGTCCAAGAGACTCTCAAGAGTCTTCTCCAACACCACAGNTCTTCAGCATTACTGGTTGGGGCATAGACTTGGATAACTGTGATATTGAATGGTTAGCCTTGGAAATGAACAGAGATCATTCTGTCGTTTTTGAGATTGCATCCAAGTACTGCATTTCAGACTCTTTCGTTGACCATGATGGCTACTCCATTTCTTCTGAGGGATTCCTACCAACAGTAGTAGATATAATGGTCATCTGAGTTAAATTCACCCATTCCAGTCCATTTTAGTTCGCTGGTTGCTAGAATGTCAGCGTTCACTCTTTCCATCTGTTTGGGTGTTCTTTGGAAGGACTGATGCTAAAGCTGAAACTCCACTACTTTGGCCACCTTGTGCAAAGAGTTGACTTATTGGAAAAGACTCTGATGCTGGGAGGGATTGGGCGCAGGAGGAGAAGGGGATGACAGAGGATGAGATGGCTGGATGGCATCACCGACTCGATTGAGTTTGGGTGAACTCCGGGAGTTGGTGATGGACAGGGAGGTCTGGGATACTGTGATTCGTGGGGTCGCAAAGAGTCGGACATGACTGAACTGAGCTGAACTTCCAGTCTTGCTGGTTTGTGGTATCACATCATATCTTTTTTGTTCTCTTAACCTGCTTACATTTCTGTAAAATCTTCATTAAATTTTTTTCCCAGTGAACTCTCTGACTATGCCAGTTCTTCCCTTTGATACTTGACTCATTCACATACCTGCTTTGAACTTGATTTTATTCTTGCTATTGGCCTCCATCAAATAGCTCTATATAACCATAATGGACTCCCTTTCTGCTCATAGCAGCTCAAGTTGGATTTTTGCCATTTAACCAAGAGGGATATAATTAATAAATTTTATTGCTCAACATTTTGTGGAAGAGCCTGAACAATTATGATTGCCTACTGTGTCAACCCTGGGTTCAGCTACACAAAGATGACTAAATAATTTGTTCCTGCCTACCTCTCTCCCTTTTTTCTCCATGGCACTTATTGCTGTTAAGCATTTCTGCCCGAATATGTAGTGCATTTTTTTAAATTTATTATTATATCTGTATTGTCAAGATTCTCTGGAGAAATAGAACCAATAAGATTATATAGATACACACAAGAGGACATATTGGAGTTTGCACACATGGTTATAGAGGCTAAGAAATCTTGTGATCTTTCCTCTGTGAGCTGAAGGACCAGGAAAGGCAGTAATATAATTCAATATGAGTCCAAAGGCCTGAGAAACTGGGGCTGCCTGGGGCCCAGGAACCAGGAGTAGGATGTCTGAGGGCAGAAAAATATGGAATTCTCAGGTTAGGAAAAAAGAGAATTTTCCTTTCTGTCCTTTTGTTCTTTGGGGTTGGAGGATGAGTGGGGGGTAGGTAAGGGAAGTCAACAGATTGGATATTACCTCCCCTACCCACGTTGGTGAGGGCACATCTTCTTTACTTAGACTACTGATTCAAATGCTAATATGTCCCAGAAACACTCTCATGGACACATCCAAAAGTGATTTACTGGTTTTCTGGGCATCCTTTAGCCCAGTCAAGTTGGCAATAAAATCAACCACCACAGTATCCAAGCTCCATGAGGGCAAGGATTTTTTTGTCTCTTTCATTTACTGAAGAGTTTTAATCAGGTAGACAATACTTGGCACAAAGGAAGCACTCAAATATTTTTTCAATGAATAAAAGCATGAATGAATTAACAGTAGGTCAATATTCTATTTTAAATAATAATTTTTGAGGTTATAAAGGTAGTCGTGGAATCTCTTTCAAGATTTTAGCAGCTTTTTTGGGTAGCAGTCCATAAAGAGTCACCAAGAAGATTGACTTTCTGTCTTCAGTGAAAATGATGTCACCGTCTTTCATGTCTTATGGAAATGCCACCTTGATTGGTTACTACTATTAGATAAGATGACCTCAATTTAATCAATCATGGACATTTCCTATTTCTGCCTTCTACTTTCTGCTGAAATTGCTACACAACAGCTGCTCATAACTCATTTTTTTTCTGATAGAAATGCTTAGAGTGTGTATAAGGGAGAAGTCCTTTCCCACTTTGAACCCATGTAGTCTTTCTGCCTCAAGTGTTTCTTCCTACTATGGTTTTGTGGGTTCACCTCTAGAATGTGACTTTTCCTTCATTAGGTTCATGAAAGAAAGTTTTTTCTTCTAATTCATTCTTGGATCCGCCTCAGGTGGCTTGACTTTTGTGTTGACTGAGACAAAAGCCCCTCCAACCTTCTTCAACCTTTTCTTCCTTGAGGAAATCATTTGTAGTACTCCAAAAGTATCCTTTTGCTTTCTACTAGAAGAGGCTGAAGCACCCTAGGAAATAATAGCAAGAACATATGGTGCCTTTAGGTATGTACATATCACCCAGGAGTCGGGCAGCTTCAGGGGCTATTCTTAAGAAAATCAGGACATCAAGTGGTACTTTGCTCTCATCTCTCCTTCTTTCCATCCTTCATAAAGGATTCTTGCCTAGATCTAGTATCTTCTTGAGACTTTTAATTGTCCTCAAGAACCTTGTGGCTGGTGCCTTTTAATTAGAGGCTCATGGGTTACTGAGAGACTGAGGATGTCTGTAAGAGCAGCACTCAGGTCTCCTTTGGTGTCATTTGCCAGTTTCTTCTTGCTTACTTCCCTTACCTCCCAGTTCACTGAGGTTTACAAACCAAGCTTGTCCTACTTTATCATGCTCCTGGCTTTGGTTTGTGAAATCCAAGGGAGTGACCGCAGTAAGAGGGCTCAACATTTCTAACATAGTCAGTGTGCTCACTAACTAATCACACAATTAAGGTGACTGAGAAATAGGGGACCCAGGAGAGCCAGGATGACTCCGAAGGCCTGAGAAACAGGAGACCTGATGGTGTAAGTTCCAGTCTGAGTCTGAGTCCAAAGGCGGGAGAAGACTGATTTCCAGCTTGAAGGTAGTCAGGTGGACAGAAAGAATCCTTTCTCACTTAGCGTTTTGTTCTATTTGGGCCTTCAGTGGAGTGGGTGAGGCCCGCCCACAATGGGGAGGGCTGTCCGCTTTACTCAGTCTACTGATGCAGATGCCAGTCTTGTCCAGAAATGGCCTCATAGACACACCTAGAGATAATTGTTAACTGAAAATCTGGGCCTGTAGCCCAGTCAAGTTTGCGCATACAATTCTGCTGTGCTGTGCTTAGTTGCTTAGTCGTGTTGGACTCTCTTGTGACCCCATGGACTGTAGCTGCCATGCCCCTTTGTTCATGGGGATTCTTCAGGCAAGAATGAATACTGGAGTGGGTTGCCATGCCTGCCTACAGGGGATCTTACCAACCCAGGGATCAAACTCAGGTCTTCTGCTCCCTCATTTGGGAAGATTCTTCATGGACTGAGCCACCAGGGAAGCAGATAAAATTAACTACCACCTTCTCTATGGCCAGCAAGTCCCTCATAACTATCATGTTACTTTCTGTTTCTGTGAATTTGACTACTTTTAGATATCTCTTATATTGAAATCATGTATTATCTTTTCATGATTGACTTCTTTTACTTAGCAAAATATCCTCCAGGTTCATCCATATTATGGCATGTGACAGGAATTCCTTTTTAAGGCTGAATAATACTCCATTGTCCAACAGAAGCAGAAGAGATTAAGAAGAGGTGGCAAGAATACACAGAACTGTACAAAGAAGGTCTTAATGACCTGGATAACCACGATGGTATGTCACTTACCTAGAGCCAGACATCCCAGTGTGAAGTCAAGGGGGCCTTAGAAAGCATTAGTACAGATAAAGCTAGTGGAGGTCATGGAATTCCAGCTGAATTATTTGAAATCCTAAAAGATGATGCTGTTAAAGTGCTGCACCCAATCTGTCAGCAAATTTGGAAAACTCAGCAGTGGCCACAGTTTTCAGTTTTCATTCCAGTGCCAAAGAAGGACAGTGCCAGAGAATAAACAAACTACCATATAGTTGCATTCATTTCACATGCTAGCAAGGTTATGCTCAAACTCCTTCAACCCAGGCTTTAGTAGTACATGAACCAAGAACTTACAGATATACACATTGGGTTTACAAAAGGCAGAGGAACCAGAGATCAAATTGCCAACACTTGTTGGATCATAGAGAAAGCAAAGGAATTCCAGAAAATCATATACTTCTTCATTGACTACTCTTAAGCTTTTGACTGTTCGGATCACAGCAAACTGAAAAATTCTTAAAGAGATGGAAATACCAGACCACCTTACCTATCTCCTGAGAAACCTGTATGTGGATCAAGTAGCAACATTAAGAATCAGACATGGACCAGCAGTCTGGTTCAAAATTGGGAAAGGAGTATGACAAGGCTGCATATTGTCACCCTGCTTATTTAACTTCTGTGCAGAGTACATCATGGGAAAGCTGGGCTGGATGAAGCACAAGCTGGAATCAAGATTGCCAGGAGAAATATAAACAACTTCAGATACATAGATGTTACCACTCCAATGACAGAAGGCGAAGAGGAACTAAAGAGCCTCTGGATGAAGGTGAAAGAGGAGAATGAAAAAACTGGCTCGAAACACAGCATCCAAAAAACTAAGATCATGGCATCCAGTCCCATCATTTCATAGCAAATAGAAGGGGAAAAAGTGGAAAGAGTCACAGCTTTTATTTTCTTGGGCTCCAAAATCACTGTAGATGGTGACTGTGGCCATGAAATTAAAAGACACTTGCTCCTTGGAAGAAAAGCTATGACAAACCTAAACAGTGTATTAAAAAGTGGAGACATCTCCTTCCCGACAAAGGTGCTTTGAATCATAGAAAAAACCATAGTCAACCATAGTCAAAGCTATGGTTTTCCTGGTAGTCATGTACACATGTGAGTGTTGAATCATAAAGAAGGCTGAGCACTGAAGAATTGATGCTTTCAAACTATGGTACCAGAGAAGACTTTTGAGAGTCCCTGGGACTACAAGGAGATTGGACCAGTCAATCCTAAAGGAAATCAACCCTGAGTATTCACTGGAAGGACTGATGCCATAGCAGAAGCTCCAGTGCTTTGGCCATCTAATGGGAAAACCCGACTCATTGGGAAGGACCTGGATGCTGAGAAGGGTTGAAGGCAGGGGGAGAAAGAGGTAACAGAGGCTGAGATGGCTGGATGGCATCGCTGACTCAGTGGGCATGAGTGTGAGTAATCTTTGGGAGATAGTAAAGGACAGGGAAGTCTCGCATGCTGCAGTCCATTGTGTCACAAAGAGTTGGACATGGCTTAATGATTGAACAACAGCAAGACTCCATTGTTACATATTTGTCACATTCTATCTATCAGTTTATCTCTTGATGGACTTTTGGGTTGTTTCCATCTCTTGGCTATTTTAAGTAGTGCTGTTATTAACATGGGTATAGAAATATCTCTACTAGGCCCTGGTTTCAGTTCCTTTGGATATACAGAAGTGGGATTGTTTGTCCATTAACTTTTTAGAAAATTTTTTTGGTCACACCATGTGATATGTATGATCTTAGTTCCCAGATCAAGGATTGAACCCAGTGAATTCTATGTAAATGAGCCCATTTCCATAGTACTTAATTTGCTATGAAATGAGTCCCTTGGTCAGAAGCAATGCTATGGGATACATGATGGTGAATAAGACATTTTGTAAATTCATGGATGACAATTTCAGCAGAAATATTGTTATCAGGAAAGGAAAATGCCTTTCCAGAGTAAGTGCCTAGTAAGAATGAGCATTGCTTATTCCATGATGGGAATGACTTAGTATAATCAACTTGTCCCCAAGTAGATGGCTGGTGCCAGTCAGGAGTGGTGGCATATCATGGATTCACTGTTTGTCTTTGGTATTGATGGAGCTGGCATTTAACAGCAGTTGTAAGCCCGACAGCCTTGGTGAGTGAAGATCCATGCTGCCAAGCCCATACCTTCCCTCCTCCCTTGCTGCTGTGACTCCTGCATTGTCGGGGTGATAAAGATGAGCAAGGGGAAAGTGACTGGGAAAATGTGCTAGCTGACACCCAAAGAGTACTTCATTTTGTCCTCCTGATTATCAAGATCCTCCTCCACCCTAGTTGATTGGGGCATAGTGCCCATCTTAAGAGGTCTGTCCACACACTTGCTCAGACCATCTTGGGACCGGTTTTTCTATCATCTTTTGGAGTCCTTGACCGTCCAGCCAATCTGCTTGCTACTGCCTCCAGATAAGTGTGTATTTGCGCCTTTGATCATCTTTCATTCCAGACAAAATGATAGTCAGGTCCAGTACTTGAAGTTTTGCATACTAGGGGGGATTTTTGCTTCATCGTCATCCTTCAGGGCCACCCTTGAATAGGGCTGTCAGGATGCAGCTGTCTACTTTTTTTTAAAAGTTAATTAATTTTTGGCTGCACTCTGAGTGTGCATTGTTGCACGAAGTCTCTTTCTAGCTGCAGCTAGTGGGGGCTCCTCTAGTTACGGTGTGTGGACTTCGTGTTATGGTGCTTCTTTTGTTGCAGAGCTTGAGCCTAGAATGCAGACTCAGTAGTTGTGGCATATAGGCTCAGTTGCCCCACAGCATGTGGGACCTTCCTGGACCAGGGACTGAGGATACGTCCCTTGCATTGGCAGGCAGATTCTTAACCACTGGACCAACAGGGAAGTCCAATACTTGTGAGTAACGTCAGCACATCATACAGAAACATCTATATAACAAGCCCATTCTCTCCACACCCCTTGCCCCCTGCCCCGCCATGCTGACATTAGTCAACTGGTTATAGGGAACTTGTCCACAGGTTCAGGATATAGGTTAAGACAGAAGAAACAATGTAACAAGAATAGGAAATCTGGATTACTTATTCATGCAGCTTGGTTGTGCCTGCCAGATTTGTTTGAACCCAGGTTTGTATATACCACCTTCCTTTGAGATAGAGTGCTATCATGAATGCTCAAATTAATGGGGTTGGTGGATCTGACAGTAACCATTTTACCATGGGCAACTCAGCCACATGCTAAATTGTGGGGTGTGAATGCAGTGTCTGCTAAGGACCAGTAGCAAGTCAAAAGCTGATTTTCAAGGGAATACTTATCTGTAGAGGATGGCTTGCTATCTGTAGAGGATGGCTTGCTTTTTTCCCAAATTCTAAAAGCTTACACTACCATTCACCTGTAAGTATCTGCCAAACTTGGCCTGCTTAAACTCAAGCCATCAGAATAATACGATCAACTTGGTAGAGAATGAAGTGAAACACTTGATGTCTTCCAGAATGGAGAGCTGATGGAGATTTCTATACACTGGATTATGCTAGAGTTGATGTGGTTCTGAGGTAGGGTCATGAGGGTACATTGCTGGTCCTGCAAGCAGAAAGAAACTGTTTCGCTGGTTTTTATTAAAAGGGTAGAAGAAATAGCCTCATTCCAGTTTTCAGGAAATGGATTGATTTGCTCCAGCAATGAAACTACATCTGTAACTGCAGCTGTAATTGGAATCACGTGTGATTATGCTGTCAGTAATTCACTGTCATTCCTTAAGACCCATCTGTACTCTGCACTAGCCAGATAGATGAATTGAATGCTGATGTGGTTGGAATCACCACCCTTTATCATCTTTCACAGAGGCACTAATCTCTGCAATCTCTCTAGGAATGTGGCTTTACTTTTAATTTACTATTTGGGTAGATAAGAGTTTTGGTGACTTCCACTTACTTTTTTTTCCTGTTTTCGTCTGTTAGCTCCTCATTCCATGGGTCAGGTAACTAATATGGGCATTGTGCCAGTTTCTGCATTTGTCTTTGATAACAGCACATTCCGAAGTGGGAAAACAACTGTATGGGTTCACCTCGGGCGCACTGGAGCTAGACCTTAACCAAAGCTTTCTTGTATAAGCTCCTCCCCTAACTAGGGAACCACAGTAGCATATTAGCTCTCCAGGAATTAAAGTCAGTTCCAACCCAGTGTCCAGTTACCTGAGGTGTGTGTAACTCCCCTTCCCCACGACACGGTCACCCTGCTAAATAGCTGCATGTTTCTTGGAGGAAGGCTAGGAGATAGATTTGCAGTATGATCTTTCCGGGCAGGATTGTTCGGTTTCCTAAAGGGGATCCACTGGCACTGGGTCTGTGAACAAACTCAAGTCAGAATTGGTTGAGGGCCAAGATGTCTTTTGTATAGATTTAACTTCTACTTCTGGTAATCAGACCCAGAACTTTTCTATTTATACGAGTCGAGTAACATTCAAGTAGAGTGCCTATCTGTTTTAGTCCCAGCAATACTGTGATCAGTAGCCAATGCTAGTGATCTCTGTGGGTAAAACCATTTTGTTTATTACTTCTAATCCACTGCCTGTTATGGTAACCATATGCATTGTGTCGCTGCAAGTTGAGGCTACTACTTGACCTTGTCACTTGAGATTCCAGGATCTTCACTGAACCCAGCTTGGTGGCATCATTTTCCACTGTTATCCATGGCTTTCCAGCTACTGCGCCTAGATGCCCACCAGGCTACAGAGCTCATCAAGTATGCTCAGCCCTTCCCCCACCCCCCAACACATTTCTTAAACCTTGGTAAAGGAGGTATGTTTTGAACTCTTCCTGGGGACATAGTGGGTGGGTGAGTAGGACTTACATAAGAAATACTGTCCGTATGTGAGGGAAGTTATATGCCTCTTTTTTTTTTAAACTCCAGGATGGGGACCAATGTTTGCAAGACAATGAAGATGTTTATGATCCCAATAAATAAGATGAGTTTAATATATGGAATGTAGTCTGAGCTTGTAAAATATAACTGCCAACAAAATGTTTATATTCAGTGCTTTTAGAATGAAAAAGGGATTTTCTTAGTCATAATTGTATTAAATATTTAGATTTTCTCAGGTGAAAAACCCATTTGAATGTTATTTTCTGTGTTTTATCACATGACTAAAAATCAGTATTAAATAACAGGGTTTTGTTTTCATTTTTTTCTATTCTGAGGATGAATATGAGTATTCATGTTCTATAGTAGATATCTTCTTTAAAAGTCTTTTATATTCTGTCCATTTATTTTTTAAAAAATAATTTTATTTATTTATTTATGTTTGGCGTTGTTGGGTCATTGTTGCACAGGCTGTTTTCTAGTTGTGGCGAGAAGGGGTTACTCTCTAGGTTACTTTCTAGTACTCTATCTTCTCACCACTACTGTCGAGTGGTACATGGGCTTCTCATTGCCGGGGCTTCTCTTGTAGAGCATGGGCTCTAGGGTGTGTGGGCTCAGTAGTTGTGGTGTGTGGGCTCTAGGACACAGGCTCAGTAGTTGTGGTATATGGGCTTGGTTGTTCCGGGGTATGTGGAATCTTCCTGGATCAGGGATCAAACTTGTGTCTCCTGCATTGACAGGAACCACCTAGGAAATCCTGTCCTTTATTTCTTAATAACTGAGGTCTTGTAGGATACTGAAGTAGATAGAATGGTTGACAAGGTGGAGGAAATAGACTCACCTCAGTCATTATAATTTACTGTTTCTTCCGTGGAACTGTAGAGTCCTGAGATGATAGATAATACCATCCTGAAAAACAGTGGTTTATTTGACTCATGTAAAAATATTTAGTTTTTCAGATTGTTCAAAAGGGAACATTTAAATGGAAGGTTTGGACCCTTTCCTTCCATCTCACTCCCTTCTGTGGGCTACTAATTCAAGGAAAAGCTTTGTCAAGGTGAACCCGGACTTGACCTTGGAGAAGAAAAGGGCAACCCACTCCACTGTTCTTGCCTGGAGAATCCCATGGACAGAGGAGCCTGGCAGGCTACAGTTCATGGGGTTACAAAGAGTCGGACACGACTGAGCACCCAGACTTGAAACCTACTTAAAAGTGAGAAAGAGATTGAGACAGGCAGCAGTGATGTGAAAGTACAGGCTGGCACCCGTGTAGAGAGACATACGTGGACAGGGACAAGGACAGACGGACTAACTAAGAAGATTTTGAGTTGCCGTAATGGTACTATAAATGGTCGTGACACATGCTGTTCTTCATTTGCACTTTGACCTTTGAAAAACCGTTTATGACTATTGTTAAAATTGTACTTTGCTTATTTATTTCTGTTCTTTATCTGTGAGTTTTTAGTCCTTTCACTGATAGGATAGTTTAATAGTTTACTGTTTGGGGTGCTAACAGTGCAGTGATTAGGACGTTATTAGGTTGAATCACATTTTAGTCAGTAAGCTCCTGGTCCTTTCTTTTTCCTTGTGAACACTTTGTCGTGTTAAGGTACCAGTAAGTACTTCTTTTTATAATGAAGGTGGCCGGGACATAAAGCATACTTTTCACCTCATTTGAACTTTATTGTGAAAGCATTTTCAGGCAGAGAGACTTTATTGTATGTAGAATATAAGATTTGCATGGGTCAGTAAGGAGAGGGCATTTTGTCCCCTTATACCTCAACAACCATATTATGGTGATTTTTATTCTTCTGGATTTCTAAGAGCAAGTTTTCTCCCTTATTGTATAAGCTAACAGATTTCCCGGGTGTCCTTGAATGATTTATTCATGGCCTACTTGTGTAGTAGCAAAAGAAAAGAATTATACATTACATTTTTTTTAATCTTGCGCAAGAGAGCAATTTAAAAAAATATATTTGGTAAGACCTCTAATAAAATTTTTAATGAGTTGTCTCTCCAACTCACAGTCATTATGAAGAGTACTGTCTGTCTCCTTCATTTTCATGGCTGAGGGCACTGTCTTCTTTTTTTCCTCTCTCGCTGGGGTATGTGTTGTTTCCACATTACTTTTGGTTTTTCAGTTAATTATTCTTCTCTTTAAGAAAATTTAAGGTGTACCCATACTTCAGATAGTGTTTACATTATACTTTGGTGAATGTAATGTTTATTAATCATATTTTGTTCAAAATTAAAATAATTATCATTAATACTCTGAGGTAAATAAAGTTGTTCTGTTAGAACCAAAGACTTTCCCCCCTTTACTCATCCTTTCTTTCCTTTGTTACTTCCTTCTTCCCTCCTCTCCCTGAAGTTCCAGCAACTGAATACTTGAGGAATGGATGAATGAGCTTATGTAATTGTTTACTGTCTCATCTCTTCTATTTAGATGGTAAATCCCATAAGAACAGACTCCACCACTCTGTTCACCTCCATCTGCCTAATGTCTAGGATTAGTACACAGTAGGAATACATTCATGCGTTAAATTAGTTGAATGAATGAATCAATGAATAATAAAAAAGTTATTATGAATGCTTCTTATCTATATTAATATTTAGATTATAAAATATGAGAGGGAGAATTATTATACTTTTAGTATGTTTTAAAATTTGCAACTTATTTTTTTACAGTTTATGAGTAATACAATAAGCAAACAGTTTAAAATAGTTTTTGAAACTAAACTTTTGATGATTTGTATTAATATTTTAAACTGCATTTAACCATGTGACCTTGATGAACTCAACTAACTTATGTCCTAGCTAAATTAAAATAGTTTGAGGGCATAATGTGGAAATACTCACATTTTTACAATGGGTATCGGTTTTAAGAGTTTTAATTGAAACATGATGTGGGCCTATGTAGATAGTACTAGTATTTTTATAATTTATTTCAAATTGTAACTTGAGAATTTTAAGGATTAGAGAATATCATTTCTAAGCATAACAGAAAATTATGTGCTCTTGGGTTCAGAAATTATTGTTTGAGAAAAATAGGCCTGACTGATCAGAAACACAGGGACCAAAGTAAATATATTTAACTCTCCCAAACAGTGTTTAGTATAGACTGTTTATTTAATTGTTGGATGACAGGTATGTATAAATACTATAGTTCCTTTGGAAATGGGGAAAAAAAAGAATAAAAGATCTTACTACAAACTACAGGGTGGACTTAGGTACAAAGTAGCCATAAATTTGTACTTGGTATATTATGAACTTAATTTGACCACTTGTTTAGAAATCGATTACTACTTGGCTGTACAGCAGTATACTTAGAATAAGAGTCTACTCATGTATCATGATGTCTTTTCAGCTAACCGTTGTCTCTTTGTGACCTTAATGGTATATTTTCATTCTATATTTTTCTGTAGGCATCCACAAGGACAAAGATAAACCTCCCAGCTTCTCTGTTGTCCTTGAGACTTTGAGACGTACCTTGACAGATTACCAGAACAAGCTGGAAGATGCATCTAATGAGGTAACACTTGCACTGTTTGGCTCCACACACATAGCCTTCGGCCTGCAGCAGTACATATTACTTGCTTGTTACAGAGGTCAAAAATGCTGCGAATGTTGATTTGACAGCCTCACAGATAAAAAAATAATAAGTTGTCTGTCACTGTCTTCTCTGTGAGTGTGGCCTAAAGTTGGGTCTCACTTGCGTTTTTGTAACTCTTCTGTCACACTGCTCTTTTTGGAGTTTGAAAGACTGTCACTTCTTGGTCTTCATAATTTATCTTTTAATTTAATAAAAAAGCTGTGCAACTCAGTTGATATAATATTTAAATGTTAATCTGTTTTCATGAGATTTGGAATAGGTAGTGGGCATTTAGGGCTTGTCAATATTTTGGCTTAAGAGTTCTACAAATTGTAGAAATCTTACTAAAAAAGAAAGAAATTAGTTTGCATTCTCTAAAGGGAGTTGACTGTTAGAAGTTTTTTAAAAACAAGTATCTGCTTGATGTAGCCTGGAGGTTGTGGTTTCCTGATTGAAAAAACTCATGCTTCTATTTATCTTCTCTCTTTTTAAAAAAAAATTATTCAATTGGAGGCTAATTACTTTACAGTATTGTAGTGTTTTTTGCCATACGTTGACATGAATTAGCCGTGGGTGTACATGTTATCTTCTCTTTTGTATTGTTTAATTTGTGGATTGATAATTTTCTGGGGTATTAAAATGTTTTATGAACTTGTGCTTTAAAAATTGAAGAGTTTATTTAGTTACATCTTATCAAATTAGAAAATATGAAATAACTACGTTAAACACAGTTAGTAAAACAACAGACAATTTTTCTAACTGAAGACAAGTTACAAAACATGTAATTTAGTATTTATCCCTCTGTGTTTATCTCTTTGTTTCCTGCAATACAAAGGCCATGAAACCCTTATATTTCCCATTTCAAAAGAGCCATATTTTACTTTAGTTTGCTAAGGTGAAGAAAGAAGGAAAAGTGAGTTTTCTTAATGCCTTCTAAAGAAAATGACCACTGGAATAATTAAATCTCTATAAAGAGCAAACATTGCCGTCTTTCCCAGTGAGACAAGACAACCTGTATTGTTAGTAGTTTATGCACCTCTTCTGAGGCCTAGGTCTGGAAGCTGCAGGGTAAGTAGGAACATATTACCCACAGCGAATTGTTATTTGGGAGGATGAGTGTCACATGATCTTCAGCACAGTTGAAAAGTCGACTCAGCAGGCTTTGGCTTAGTAATGCGCTTTGTTGTGAACCAGTGCCAGAGACAGCAGTGGGGAGACCAAGGGGGTGGCTGCAAAGAAAGCAAAAAGAGCGGTCTGACAGAAAGAAGAATGAACTGTCAAAGAAAATAAATCGCAAGCAGAGCAGGACCAACTGATGCCCTGCCACAAGCCTTCCCAGTAGGACTGCATGTGACCGACCCTGAGGTTGTCATATGGAGCGAGAGACCCGTGGATACCCTCACGATGGAGAAAGAACAGGCTTCTGCTCTGTCCTTTTTTCTTTCCATATAGATGCCATTCCTTCTGGCATTTTGGTCCTGCAGGATTTTAAAAATAAAGTTATATTTGTTTACAGTAAGAATGAAATCCTTATCCAGATAGCTGGTAAAAACACAGCAGTATCACTGACATTTTAAGCTTGAATGCTTGCTTTTCTTTTTAGCCTGTGAACTTGTGACAGAAATTACATAATTAACCAAAAGAAATACATTTTTAAGACTGAATTACTATCAAAGATTTGCATTTGATAATTGCATAAAAATTTAAAGATTAGCTTTTGAGTTATCCACCCTTGGAAAATATTTTAAAAGTTACTTACAATTTTTTTTTTCATCAGCTAAGCAACATGAATAATGCTAAGGAAAAGGCATCTAATGAACTTGACTCTACCAAACAGAAGATAGAATCTCACACTAAAAATATAAAGGTATTATAACTTATAATAACTTTTTCCTGTTGTGTTAAGAAACTAATATAATTATCTCGGGGATATTTTTAAGGAGAGCTATACGAAAATGTATCTTCCTATTTTTTATTAAGTATGTTTAGATACCGCTTAAATTTTTTTTATTGTTGATCAAAATAAGAATGATTTTTCATTGAAAAATTAGAAATGGTTTTGGTTCAAGGAAAAATTCATTTCCCAGATTGAATGATAGTACCATAGATTCAAATATTGTTTTAAGATTTGATGTCCAACCTTAGCTACACAGTCAACATATTTTATGTAAGCACATCAGTGCCCTGAGTCAGTTTTCATAAATTTGGAGTGGAGTCATTGTTTTAAGTACATCATGCCTAGTAGTGGGCTGAGACCACACCTAGCCAAGGTCCAGGACAACAGTTTATTTTTTGTGCTGCTTTTATGTACTACCTCTTTGAAAAATTACACTAAGGCAACTCTCAGAGTTGGAATTTTTTGGTGTGGGTTCATGTTGTTTGTCATGGACGTACTTGAATGAAATCTGTTAAGGGTAAGGACTGAAAAGCGAAGCAGAGTTTTATGTCATGTATTTGAGATTTCTATTGGCGTTTGAAATATCATTGTGAGATTTATATTTTAAATGTTATTTTAAAGTTTTTGAGCTACCAATTTTTTTTTTTTTTAAATAATGAGCTGAAAGGAAAACTCTTGTAAAGAGCTTTTTGGAATAGGTTATTTGATTAACATTTTATATTTAAGCGTTATAATCTTCCCACCATCTTCTTGTTTGGTGTCTTCAACAGGACCTGCAGGATAAGCTGGCAGATGTCGGTAAAGAGTTGAGTCATTTACGCACTAAGTGTGCAGACAGGGAGGCTCTAATAGACACTTTGAAAATGGAGCTGCAGAATGTGCTGCACTGCTGGGAGAAAGAAAAGGCGCGAGCAGCCCAATCTGAGAGTGAACTTCAGAAGCTTTCCCAGGCTTTCCATAAGGATACTGAGGTATTACCTGGGGCGAGAGAACTGTCAGGAAGGCCTCGCACTAATCTCACTTGTAGAAATTTACATCTATCAAGTGGGTCTTTTTACTCTTATTTAATTCAAAAAATTCTTCTCAGCTGTTTTGAAGTGTTCATGCCAGCTGCAAAACCAGCCATTCCATTACTCTTGTATGATACAATTTTGTGAGAGAAATAAAGTAGTTTAACTGTTTTATCATTTGTACGTTATTTTCTCTGTTAGAACATACTCTTTCAAGCAGCTATGCTCCTAACAGTCTTATGCGTCAGTGACAAAATAATTTTTTTATTTCAGTAGTTTAGTAGGCTGACATGGTGGAAAGAATCTTTTTTGTAACCTGAAAGAACTGACTTGGATAGAGGTACTTATGTTTACAAACTGTGAATATGGACAAGCCACATGGTTTGGTCTCTCTACATCTTTGCTTCCTTATTTGCAAAACAGGAATAATATCTATTTTAATAGACAGTTGCCTTATTTTTTATAATTGTAAAACATTAATCAAAATTTAGAAAAATACAAGTCTCACACAGTTAAAAAGTTTATTGGGATGTCCTTGGGGGTTGCCTATCCATGTTAATTTATTAATGACTTCTTAAAATATTATGACAGACTCTTCCATACTGTATGAGCCTGTGTGAGTAGAATTGTAATCTTATATTTTCTTTTACCCATGGGACGCAGAGCTAGTCTAGCTAGCGTGGAGCTAGTTTATCTGAGTCGTCTTGCATATTGAGTTCATTACTCGAACAAATATGAACATGAATGCCAAGAGAGTAAAAAGGAAACATTCTTCCCACTCTTCTTACAGTCTGGGATTTAAATTGTGTCCACATGAAGGGGCTGGAATTGTTTTACACATCAGATAATGATTAAAGTAAAGGAAACTAGAAGGCTGACTGTATTGTAAAGTCAGCATGTCTACAGGATTGTGGTTGGGTTCAACATGTGTGAATTGATTTTGGATCTTGAGATTCTCTTTTCACGCCAAATGGATGATTGTCATGCATGGTTCATCACAGCCCAAGCAAAAAGGACGTGATGGCGACACAATGAATTACCTTTTAGGAAGAACTTGATCACTTGGCAAAATGCGGAGAGGGAAGATTGTTAGTGCCTGAGTATTATGTTTGGCTAGTTATATTTAATAAGATTTTTGAATGTCTCAATTTAGTTAAAAATGCAAAAGACATCTTTAATTGCTTAAAAAATAAAGATACATAGTATTATTATAAAGATTCTTCTTATATCTTAATTCAAGTTGTGGATATAACTACATATTCATATTTTGGGGGGGTTAAATTGTTATATTTGGAAAAAATCTAAGATGACATATAGAGAGAATGAAAGATATGTATTTTTATATATATTGGAAACTTTCACCACAGCTTCTAACTACAAAACTTTTACATATGCTACATTCAGTTCTTATCTGGAAGATTAGAATTCCTATTTTTTAAATAGAAATTTAAAATTTCTTTTAAAGGTTTTCTTGTTGGTCTGTTAAAAAACCTTAAGAGAACTTATTTTATCTACCTAAAATGCTCATTTTGCAGCTTTTCACAATTACCTTGTCTTGAGTTCCATTCTTTGACTTTAAGGATAAAAATGTATTATAACGAGAGCAATTTGGCATTTTAGTAAGTAAATTCCCTTTTTGTTTTCAAGATGGAAATCAGCTTTTTAATGAATTCTAGAGTATAGTGTTTCTAGGTCATTAAACAATGGATGGTTTAGCTACAACAGTAGCAATATAATTTGAAAGAATTTTTTACATATTTTTAATTGAATAGTTAAATTATGTCTTGGGCAGGTATGTCCTTTATTTTATTTTATTTTTTTTTTGAACTGCTAAGTTTGTGATATTTAAACACCTATAAATGCTCAGTTTGCCAAGTCTGATATAAACTTCTAAGTGGGGGAAAATAATGAGCCTATCTTCCATCTCTTTCATATCACTGTCTGCTTTGCCTAAGGGGCTTAGGATAGATTTCCTATAAGTGGTAAGTAAACCAGAATCTCTGGAGGAGGAGGAAAGCTGAGTAATTGTGTGCATGTAAAGTGCAGATATTGGTATAACTTTTCTTTAACAGTGTTGGGTACACTCTTTATTTTGTTTTTTTGACTTACCATCTTTTTTGGCAAATGTAAATATAAAATTATGGAATGACCATGTTAACTTCTAGTTAGAAGAGCTTAGAAGCATCTAGTCCAGATACCTCATGTTAAAGCCAAGGAAGGTGAAGCCTGAACAGACACTGACTCGATCATGTCCTCAGTTGTAGCAGAGCTGGCCTCAGAACCCAGGTCTTTTGGCTTCTACACTTGAGATTTTTTTTACTAAGTGTAAGAAATTGTAAGTTTCTATCTGATGTTTAACTTTGAATGTTAAAAAAGTCCCCAAGATGACCATATTCCCATACTTGAGTGTGTTAATTCCTTTCTAGGATTTTTTACATAAAGTCTTCACCATGTGAATTGTGTGTTTTACTTCTTACAGTGTTTATATACTGGAATTAATTTCTTTTTTTCTCACAGGGGAAGCTAACCTTCCTTCATACCTTGTATCAGCACTTGATAGCAGGCTCTGTGCTCATAAAGCAACCAGAAGGCATGCTGGATAAATTCTCCTGGTCTGAGCTTTGTGCAGTCTTGCAGGAGAATGTTGATGCCCTGATCGTAGACCTCAACAGGGCTAATGAGAAGGTAACTGTCCTCAGGCACCAGACTCCTCTATTAAATTCAGTGACATTTGTCCACATCACAGTATCATTAAGAAGGGCTGACATTCATCTTATTTCAAAAAGAATTTGGGTGTTAATAATTCAATACCATTAATTATGGCTTGTCTACAACTCAGTTTGATGCCATTGCTGTGGGCATGTAAATGTGACTGAAGTCTGTATGAAGTCTCTGAGCTCCACTTTCTGTGCAGGACATGCTAATACTACTAGCCAGTGTTAGCCACAGGGACCTAATTAAAAGAAAATAAATTAATCTTACTGATGAAGCAATTCAAAGAACTTAGTCATTTACATTAATAAACCAACTCTTTATGTTAGCATAAAATAGAAACAAGATACAGTTATTCAGAAACATGATCCTAAAATTCTTTGCTCAGGAAATAATGAGATGTTACTTTAAAAGCACTTAAAATTTAAAAATTATGTTTATGACATTTCTTGTAATAGAACAAACTGCATATTACAAAACCCATTCAGTGCTTTAGAAAGTAAGAAGGACATATTGTAGGAGAAAACTGGACTTTTATCATCCCTTTAACATTCGCAAACCTAGGAATTCAGTCTTTCAAAAAAAATTTTAAAACCTTTTGGTTATTGAAAATTAAAATGGCTTAGCAGTCCAACGTATTTCTCCATTAAAGGTGTTGATTCTTATCCTGAGTCTGTTGAACTAGTTAGAACTATATATATATGATCTAGTTTCTAGGTCTTAGTTGCAGTGACATTTGCCCTTAAGGGACACAGAGAGGAAAATTGTTCCCTAAATTTTTTTTTAATCTGTTGAAGTAATGAAATAGCATCTTGGCCCAGTTTTAGAGTGAGAGCATTTTTATCTTGGTCTGATTGGCAAACAATCACAGGCATTGAGAAGTAGGATTGAGGAAATAAGGGAATAAATTGTGACAAGTGGAGATACTGTTCTTAGCTGTGAATGTGTATGTAGCAGATTTACAAATTATTGATAATTAAAATGAGTACATGTTTTAGCTCTCTGGTATGGTATTGTCTTTTAATAGTTTTTCATAATTTCAAAACATCATTAATTGTCATATATGTTAGATGATGAAGGTTTGCTTTCCAGTCAGTGTTTTGAATGTGAAATAAAAAATGATTGGAACATTCTGCTTTATTATATGTAAAATGTTTGTAGATTTGTAAATCTCATTTAAATACTTCCTTTCCCACTGAAATATCTGAACAGCTTGAGCTTTGGTTCTAGAGGTAAAAATAATCTTAATTTTCCCAGTAAAACTGATTATAGAATAAGTAACTTTGTTAGTTATTGGGGCTTCCCAGGTGGCATAGTGGAAAAGAATCCACCTGCCAGTGCAGGAGGCTTGGGTTTGATCCCTGGGTTAGGAAGATCCCCTGGAATAGGAAATGGCAACCGGTTTCAGTATTCTTGCCTGGAAAATGCCATGGACAGAGGAGCCTGGTGGGCTGCGCCCATGGGGTCACAGAGAGTCAGACACGACTGGGTGACTGAGCACACACATACAATTTTATTAGAGAAAAAGATGTCATCTATACATATAAGTGAAACATATTCTGCTAAAATATAGTTTTGTTCTACTAACTCCTGTTTCTTCATTTATTTTTCATCTTAGCTTAAAATTTTTGTATGATCTTCAGGCCTAAAATATAGTATAAAATTCTAGAATAGCTTTTGGGGTGGGGGAGATGATACAAAGAACACATTGGTGAGCATATCTTGTTCTGTATTACATTTCACCATTTAGATAAGTCATCTAGAGTATATCTGTAAAAACAAGTCTGATACGATGAAAGAGCTTCAGCAAACCCAGGAAGACACCTTTAACAAAGTGGCAGAGCAGATCAAAGCCCAGGAGAGCTGCTGGCACAAACAAAAGAAGGAACTGGAGCTGCAGTACTCTGAACTCCTCCTGGAGGTACAGAAGAGGGCACAGGTATGCTACTGCCACAAAGAGCTTTAAAAATGGGATGCTCGATCTTTTACTTTCAAGTGTTTCTTTTAATACCAATACGAAGTCAGTTAAAGCTTCGAAGAACCACACAGAACTTGCTTGTTTGGGTTACATGTACATGTGATTCTGCAAAGACACCTACACAAATGGGCATACATGCATATGCTCGCACTCAGGTGGATTAAGGATTGTCTCACTTAAGTTTGAAAGTAGATGGGTTTCTGGTTAAAAATGCACAGATCAATTAAATACTAAAATTGCATTTCCTTCATTTTAAAAATAAAGGTTAAGAAATTTTGGTAAAATATTATCAGTTTTAGTGTAGATATACTTTGATCCAGTTTATTCCATTTGTGGAGATTTCTCTATTAATATGTGAACAATCATTTTAATTCATTTGGGGTTGAAATTTGCTGTAGTTCCTAATGTTGAAGAATTTGAATTATAGTTATAGATCCTGTAGGAAACCTATTGGTTGTGAGAGGTAATACGTCCTCTGTGTTGGATTCAGTTGAGAACAGAAGTTATGTGTAGTTAACAAAATCATATTTTTTTCTTATACAAGATATTATCAACATACTTTATATTGCTAACTCTCATTCCTGCCCAATCAGAAATAACAATGGCAGTATATACTTTTTTTGTATAGACTTCTCATAGTTGATTAAGTTTTAACCTTTTTATTTGATCCACTCATTCTTATATTGTCAAGTCTAATTAAAAAAAGAAACCACATTTAAAAATTTGCCAATAAACAGTTTCCAGTTGCTTAAAATAAGACCACTCTGTTTTCTCAAGCATTTAAGCCCCATATGAAGTTAAGCTTTTCTCTGTGAATTTGAATGAATTCATACACTCTCTAAAAGTGGCCTTTTGTTCACTGCATGCAGGATGCCATGTGACATCGTCTGCATTTTCTACCACTGAAGAGACCTAAATAAATTTTTTAGAGATAATATTGACATGCAGTGTATATAGTATGATATTTTGATCAGTGTATGCACCCATGTACCCATCACCCCATTTAAGACTTAAACGTTTTCATTACCTCCGAAAGTTCTCTTGTGCTCTCTTCCGGTCAGTTTCCACTCCCCATAGGTACCCATTGTTCTGATATTCTGATACCTATCATCATAGATTATTTTCCTTTGTTCTAGAATCAGCCAGCGTGTAGTCTTCAGTGGTTGGCTTATTTCCTTCAACATATATTTTTTTAGTATTCATGCTTGTTGTATTTCTCATTTGTTCATTCTTTTTTATAGTTGAGTAGTATTCCACTTTAGAATACTTTTTTCCAGCTTTTGGCTATTGTAAACAAAATTGTTGCAAACATTAATTATTGTTTAACTGTTTTATTGACATATGTTTTCATTTTGTAGTTAAGAGTGTAGTTTACACTAGTTTATAAGACAGATGTATGTTTATAAAAAAAACNTATGTTAGATGATGAAGGTTTGCTTTCCAGTCAGTGTTTTGAATGTGAAATAAAAAATGATTGGAACATTCTGCTTTATTATATGTAAAATGTTTGTAGATTTGTAAATCTCATTTAAATACTTCCTTTCCCACTGAAATATCTGAACAGCTTGAGCTTTGGTTCTAGAGGTAAAAATAATCTTAATTTTCCCAGTAAAATTGATTATAGAATAAGTAACTTTGTTAGTTATTGGGGCTTCCCAGGTGGCATAGTGGAAAAGAATCCACCTGCCAGTGCAGGAGGCTTGGGTTTGATCCCTGGGTTAGGAAGATCCCCTGGAATAGGAAATGGCAACCGGTTTCAGTATTCTTGCCTGGAAAATGCCATGGACAGAGGAGCCTGGTGGGCTGCGCCCATGGGGTCACAGAGAGTCAGACACGACTGGGTGACTGAGCACACACATACAATTTTATTAGAGAAAAAGATGTCATCTATACATATAAGTGAAACATATTCTGCTAAAATATAGTTTTGTTCTACTAACTCCTGTTTCTTCATTTATTTTTCATCTTAGCTTAAAATTTTTGTATGATCTTCAGGCCTAAAATATAGTATAAAATTCTAGAATAGCTTTTGGGGTGGGGGAGATGATACAAAGAACACATTGGTGAGCATATCTTGTTCTGTATTACATTTCACCATTTAGATAAGTCATCTAGAGTATATCTGTAAAAACAAGTCTGATACGATGAAAGAGCTTCAGCAAACCCAGGAAGACACCTTTAACAAAGTGGCAGAGCAGATCAAAGCCCAGGAGAGCTGCTGGCACAAACAAAAGAAGGAACTGGAGCTGCAGTACTCTGAACTCCTCCTGGAGGTACAGAAGAGGGCACAGGTATGCTACTGCCACAAAGAGCTTTAAAAATGGGATGCTCGATCTTTTACTTTCAAGTGTTTCTTTTAATACCAATACGAAGTCAGTTAAAGCTTCGAAGAACCACACAGAACTTGCTTGTTTGGGTTACATGTACATGTGATTCTGCAAAGACACCTACACAAATGGGCATACATGCATATGCTCGCACTCAGGTGGATTAAGGATTGTCTCACTTAAGTTTGAAAGTAGATGGGTTTCTGGTTAAAAATGCACAGATCAATTAAATACTAAAATTGCATTTCCTTCATTTTAAAAATAAAGGTTAAGAAATTTTGGTAAAATATTATCAGTTTTAGTGTAGATATACTTTGATCCAGTTTATTCCATTTGTGGAGATTTCTCTATTAATATGTGAACAATCATTTTAATTCATTTGGGGTTGAAATTTGCTGTAGTTCCTAATGTTGAAGAATTTGAATTATAGTTATAGATCCTGTAGGAAACCTATTGGTTGTGAGAGGTAATACGTCCTCTGTGTTGGATTCAATTGAGAACAGAAGTTATGTGTAGTTAACAAAATCATATTTTTTTCTTATACAAGATATTATCAACATACTTTATATTGCTAACTCTCATTCCTGCCCAATCAGAAATAACAATGGCAGTATATACTTTTTTTGTATAGACTTCTCATAGTTGATTAAGTTTTAACCTTTTTATTTGATCCACTCATTCTTATATTGTCAAGTCTAATTAAAAAAAGAAACCACATTTAAAAATTTGCCAATAAACAGTTTCCAGTTGCTTAAAATAAGACCACTCTGTTTTCCCAAGCATTTAAGCCCCATATGAAGTTAAGCTTTTCTCTGTGAATTTGAATGAATTCATACACTCTCTAAAAGTGGCCTTTTGTTCACTACATGCAGGATGCCATGTGATATCTTCTGCATTTTCTACCACTGAAGAGACCTAAATAAATTTTTTAGAGATAATATTGACATGCAGTGTATATAGTATGATATTTTGATCAGTGTATGCACCCATGTACCCATCACCCCATTTAAGACTTAAACGTTTTCATTACCTCCGAAAGTTCTCTTGTGCTCTCTTCCGGTCAGTTTCCACTCCCCATAGGTACCCATTGTTCTGATATTCTGATACCTATCATCATAGATTATTTTCCTTTGTTCTAGAATCAGCCAGCGTGTAGTCTTCAGTGGTTGGCTTATTTCCTTCAACATATATTTTTTTAGTATTCATGCTTGTTGTATTTCTCATTTGTTCATTCTTTTTTATAGTTGAGTAGTATTCCACTTTAGAATACTTTTTTCCAGCTTTTGGCTATTGTAAACAAAATTGTTGCAAACATTAATTATTGTTTAACTGTTTTATTGACATATGTTTTCATTTTGTAGTTAAGAGTGTAGTTTACACTAGTTTATAAGACAGATGTATGTTTATAAAAAAAACTATCAGACATTTTTTCCAGAATGGTTCTATCACTTTATATTTCTGCCATCAATTTGTGAGAATTTTCATTGTTCTATATCCTCTGCAAAGTTTGTCATTGTCAGTCTTCTAAATTTTAGCCATTCTAGTTGTTTTAAAACGGAATTTTATTGTGATTTTCACATTTTCTTGGTGAACATGATATTGAGCACTTTTTATGTTCTTATTGTCATTTACGTATTTTCTTTTGTGAAGTGTCTCTTCAGGTGTTTGTACATTAAAAATTTGGGTTGTTTGTGTTTTTATTATTGATTTTCAGATGTTCTTTATAAATTCTGGATATAATTCTTTATCATACATATGTATCCCAGATATTTTCTTTCCATATCTCACTTGCCTTTTTATTTTTTGGTATTTATTTTGATGATCACAAGTTTAAAAATTTTGGTGAAGTTCAACTTATAAATCTTTTTCTCTTTTGAGTACTTTTATGTGGTAAGCAATCTTTCTATAGCCCAAAATTCTGAAGATAATATATCATTTCTTCTAGAGGTTTTATGGTTTTAACTTTTTGTCTAGATCTGTGATCCACCTCAAGTTAATTTTTGTGTGTGATGTTAATGGAGGCTGTGGTTCATTTTCTCTCTGCATTTGTTGTTCCCACATCATTTGTTCAAGACTTTACTTTTCCTGATTTAGTATCCCTAGTCCCTTTGAGAAAAAAACAACTGACTATATATGGGAACTGCAGGTTTGTTGCATCCTTACAGTTTTACCTTTTCCAGAATATTATATAAATCGTATTTCTTTCTTTATTGGCTGTGCTGGGTCTTTGTTGCTGCACAGGCTTTTTCGCTAGTTGCAGAGAGTGCAGGCTTGTGTCTAGTTGTGGGTGTGGGCTTCTCATTGCAGTGGCTTCTCTTGCGGCGCACAGGCTCTAGGGCCCGTGGGCTTCAGTGGTTTTGGCACAAGAGCTCAGGAGTGGTGGTTCCTGAGCTCTGGAGCACAAGCTCAGTGGTTGTGGTGTACGGGGTAATTACTCTGTGGCATGTGGAAACTTCCCAGACCAGGGATTGAACCTGAGTCTCCTACTTTGGCAGGTGGATTCTTATCCACTTGAGCTATCTGGGAAGCCTCAGTATGTGATATAAGTGAAATCATACAGTATGTAGCATTTTAGGTGTTTCTTCACTCAACAAAATATGTTTGGGAATTATTCACATTGTTGGTCGTATCAGTAGCTCCCTCCTTTTTACTGCTGAGTAGTATTCCATTGTATGGATGTAGCACTGTTTATCTAGGTACTTGCTGATGGGCCTTTGGGTTGTTTTTATTTTTTTACAATTATCATTAAACATGCTTTTAACATCCATGGGTAGGTTTTTGTGGATCATTTAGTTCAGTTCAGTCTCTCAGTCGTGTTTGACTCTTTGCAACCCTGTGGACTTCAGCATGCTAGGCTTTCCTGTCCATCACCAACTCCTGGAGTCTACTCAAACTCATGTCCATGGAGTCAGTGATGCCATCCAACCATCTCATCCTCTGTCGTCCCCTTCTCCTCCCACCTTCAATCTTTCCCAGCATCAAGGTCTTTTCAAATGAGGCAGTTCTTCACATCAGCTGGCCAGAGTATTGGAGTTTCAGCTTCAGCATCAGTCCTTCCAATGAATATTCAGGATTGATTTCCTTGAGGATTGACTAGTTCGATTTCCTTGCAGTCCAAGGGACTCTCAAGAATATTGTAATTAGCCTCCAATTAAAATATATAAATTTAAATTAAAAATAAATAAATAAAAGCATTCAAATTAAAAAAAAATTATTCGCCAACACCACAGTTCAAAAGCATCAATTCTTCAACATTCTGCTTTCTTTTATTTTTTAAATTTTTTTAATTATTTTTTATTTGCATTTTATTTTATTTTACTTTATTTTACTTTACAATACTCTATTGGCTTTGCCATACATCGACATGAATCCACCACAGGTGTACACGAGCTCCTAATCCTGAATCCCCCTCCCACCTCCCTCCCCACAACGTCTCTCTGGGTCATCCCCGTGCACCAGCCCCAAGCATCCTGCGTCGAACATAGACCGGCGCCTCGTTTCTTACATGATAGTATACATGCTTCAGTGCCATTCTCCCAAATCAAATCTCCCAATTCTTTATAGTCCAACTCTTATATCTGTTTAGGACTACTGGAAAAACCATAGCTTTGATTAGACTGACCTTTGTTGGTAAAGTAATCTCTCTGCTTTTTAATATGCTGTCTAGGTTGGTCATAGCTTTTCTTCCGAGGAGAAAAGACGCTTTCAAGCGTCTTTTAATTTCATGGCTGTAGTCACGATCTGCAGTGATTTTGGAGCTCCCCAGAATAAAGTCTGTCACTGTTTCCATTGTTTCCCCGTCTATTTGCCATGAAGTGATGAGACCAGATGCCATGATCTTAATTTTCTGAATGTTAAGTTTTAAGCCAAGTTTTTCAGTTTTTTGAATGTTGAGTTTTAAGCCAACTTTTTTACTCTCCTCTTTCACTTTCATGAAGAGGCTCTTTAGTTCTTCTTCACTTTCTGCCATAAGGGTGGTGGTGTCTGTGTATCTGAGGTTAATGATATTTTTCCTGGCAATCTTGATTCCAGCTTGTGCTTCATCCAGCCTGGCATTTCACATGATGTACTCTGCATATAAGTTAAAAAAATTTTTTTGGGTGAACACTTAGAAGTCTGATTTCTGTTATTATGGTAAGTATGTATTTAACTTTGTAAGCAGCTATCAAATTGTTTTCCCAAGTGGCTTTTTGCCTTCTCACTAGGCTTGTAAGAAAGTTCTGAT
This sequence comes from Neotragus pygmaeus, assembly GCA_006410875.1. Classification (NCBI taxonomy): domain Eukaryota; kingdom Metazoa; phylum Chordata; class Mammalia; order Artiodactyla; family Bovidae; genus Neotragus; species Neotragus pygmaeus. Next base: position 203,100 of record SJYV01012602.1, on the reverse strand, counting down.
TGCTCTGCATCTGTGCCAGCATGTGGTTTCATCATGTTTTTGTTTTTCTTTTTAGCTATTCTAATAGGTGTACAGTGCTATGTCATTATGGTTTTAATTTAGACTTTCCCTAATGAATAATAGGGGCTTCCTTGGTGGCTCAGAGGTTAAAGTGGGATCGCGTCCAATGCGGGAGACCTGGGTTCAGTCCCTGGGTCGGGAAGATCCCCTGGAGAAGGAAATGGCAACCCACTCCAGTATTCTTGCCTGGAGAATCCCATGGACAGAGGAGCCTGGTAGGCTACAGTCCACGGGGTCGCAAAGAGTCGGACATGACTGAGCGACTTCACATTCACAATGAATAATAATGTTGAGCATTTTTCATATGCTTATTTGCCATCTGTATATCTTCTTTGGTGAATTATCTATTCATATCTTTTGCCCACTTTGTAATTACGTTGCTTATTTTCTTCTTGCTGAATTTCAAACATTGTTAGATATGTGATTTGCACGTATTCTCTCCAAGTCTCTTAGAAGAACTTTTGCAGAACAAGTGTTTTAAATTTATAAAGTTCAATTTGATACATTTTTCTTCTATGGCCTGGGCTTTTAGTATTGTATCTAAGAACTCTTTCCCCCAGTACAAGGTCACCAGGATTTCTGCTTGCTTTTTTTCTAGATTTTGTACAGTTTTAGATTTTACATATAGGTCTGTGATCCATTCTGAGTTAATTTTTGTGAAGATGTGAGGTTTGGGTTGGTGGGGTTTTTTTTTTTCTTTTTCCCCTGCATTTGGATGTCCTTGTTCTAGCATTGTTTCATTAAAGAGTATCCTTTTTCCACTGAATTATCTTTGTACCTTTGTCAGAAATCAGTTAGTTGCATTTGTCCAAGTCTATTTTTTAGACTTTCTCATCTATTCCATTTATTTATATGTCTGTTCTTTTGTCAGTACCACACTGGTTTGATTTTTGTATTTTTTGGTTAGTCTTGAAATCAGGTAATGTGAACCTTCCAATTTTCTTCATTTCCTATCACTTTTAAAAAATGGGATAAATTTGACATGCAGTGTGGTGTAAATTTAAGGTATACATCATTATTACTTTGATATATTAATGTATTGTGATATGGTTGCCTTTGTAATATTTATTATATGCTTACAGTACCATATTATTGTCTATGTTCAGTGAACATATATGACATCTAATCAGATGGTAAAGAATCTGCCTGCAATGTGGAGATCTAGGTTTGATCCCTAAGTTGGGAAGATCTGGAGAAATGACTGGCTACTTGCCTGGAGGATTCCATGGACAGAGAAGCTTGGCAGGCTACAGTCCATGGAGTCACAAAGAGTCGGACATGACTGAGTGACTGAGCACAGCACACAGCATGGTCCTGTTACCTGTATCTTAATTGTTTCTGGTTCATTTTCTGTAGGTCTTTTCCTTCACTTGTGTTTCCTACCTAGAGAAGTTCCTTTAGCATTTGTTGTAAAGCTAGTTTGGTGGTGCTGAATTCTCTTAATTTTTGCTTGTCTGGAAAGCTTTTGATTTCTCCATCAAATCTGAAGGAGAGTCTTGCTGGGTAGAGTATTCTTGGTTCTATCACTTTAAATATATTATGCCTTTCCATTTGGCTTGGAGAGTTTCTGTTGAGAAATCAGCTGACAGTCTGATGGGAGTTCTCTTGTACATTGCTGTTGTTTTTACACGTGTGATTTCTTTAGATTCTGCATATAAGTGATGTTGTGCAGTGCTTGCCTTTGTCTGTCTTGTCTTGCTTAACACAGTATGTTCAAGATTCATTCATGCTGTCACCAATGGCAGAATATATTCCTTTCTCATGGGTGAAAAATATTACATCCTGTATGTAAATCTTTTTTGCCCATTCATTTGTTGATGGTCTTTTGGGTGGTTTCCGTATTTTGGCTATTGTGAATAGTGCTATGGTAAACACGGAGTGCATATATCTCACTGAATTACTGTTTTCATTTCCTTGGATATGTTCTGAGAAGCAGAATTCCTGGATGGCAGGTCTAGTTTTAAGTTTTTGAGGCACCGTCATATTGTTTTCCACAGTGGTTGGACTAACTTACCTTTTTTCCAGGAGTGTGTAAGGGTTTCTTTTCCACCACGCCCTCACTGTCCTCTGTTGTCTCTTGTCTTCTTGATGATCGCCAGTTTAACAGGTATGAGGTGATATCTCATTGTGGGCTTTACTTGTCTTTCCCTGATGATTAGTGATGTTGAGCATCTTCTTATGTGTCCGTTGATCATTTTGATGTCCTATTTGGAAAAATGTCTATTTAGTTCTTCTGCCCAAAGTTGTATTTTGTATTTATGTATTTTGAATATTAACCCCTCATCTGATACATGATTTGTAAAAATTTTCTTCCAGTCTGTTGGCAGTCACCTTGTTTTGTTAATTGTTTATTTTGCATTGCAGGAGCTTTTGAATTTGATATAGTCCCATTTGTTGATTGTTATTTGTATTACTTGTGCTTTTGATGTCATATCCAAAAAAAATCATTCCTAAGACAAATATCTTTGGGCTTCATCTCTATGTTTTCTTTGGGAGTTTTATGGTATTAGGTCTTATGTTTAAGTCTTGGATCCATTTTGAGTTAATTTTTGTGAGTGGTATGAGAAAAGAGTATAGTTTCATTATTCTATATGTGTTTCTCCAGTTTTTCCGGCACCATTTGCTGAATAGACTGTCTTTTTCTCATTAGTTTTCTTGGTTCCCTTGTTGAATATTAGTTGACCATATAGGGTGGGATTTGATTCTTGACTGTCTATTCTGTTCCATTGGTCTAGAAGTCTGTTTTAGTGCCAATGCCATATTGTTTTTATCACTATGGTTTGCTGATGCTATGATCTTACATATAGAAAATCCCAAAGAGTCAATCAAAAACTATTATAATTAAGTAATTATATGTAATTGATGTGATTAATTGTAATTGGTGATTTTAGTAAAGTGGCAGGTTACAAAATCAACTTATAGAAATCTGTGACATACCTTTACACTAATGAAGAAGCCTTGGAAAAATAAAATGATCCCATTCACAGTAGCATCAGAAACAATAAAATATTTAGGAATAAATTAACTGGAAAAGTAAAAGATCTGAACAATAAAAATGACAAGACTTTGCAGAAAGAAAGAGAAGATACAAACAAAGAGAGACACATCCCTTGTTCATGGATCAGAAGAATTAATATTGTTAAAATGACCATACTACCCAAAACGATCTACAGGTTCAGTTCAGTCCCCATCAAAATACCAAAGGATTCTTCATTGAAATAAGAGAAACGAGCCTAAAATGTGTGTGGAACCACAAAAGACCCCTAACAAAGCAATCTTGAGAGAAAAGAACAAAATTCTTGATTTCATCTTGATTTCAAACTATCCTATCAGTGTTCTGAACTCATTTCCTTTATGAATCTGCAGGAAGGCATGGCAATTCACTTTCTCAAGTAAAGGAATCAGCATCACAAATGCTGATGTTTTAGGAGCAGCTCTCACCGAAGACTTTTTCCTGAAGAATGTGTAACATATGGCTTTGATCCCTGAATATGCAAATTGAAAGTATCATTTTCATTATTCCTGAATGTACATTAATATTATATATTGGCATTTGTCTGTATTATTTATGTAAAATATTTGAATTTTCATAAAATATAATTGGATACACAGCAGCATTTAATTTGGGTTTATATTTGGTAAACTAATATTATATTACATATTACAGTATCTATAAATTTCATTTTGGGATATTTTCCTATGATTAATTCTATATCTCTGCTTTTTTCCCTAAGCTGCAATGCAGATAAAGATATTTTCATTTTATATTATTTAAACTTCAAAAATTATGTTGATAAGGACATGAGAGGGAAGAATCCACAGTTTTGCATAGGATTATGGGTTATAGAGAATGTTATATGTCAGGAGAACATAGCCATTAATAGATACCATCTGCTGGAAAATAAATGACTTATCCATAGAGTCTCTGTTTAGTGTTTGGTTATTGTAAATAAGTGGTTAGTAAAAGACAGGTAGTTTAATAAAAAACAGTTTTTGGATATGAATAGCTTTTATTTGAAAAAATGCGGAATAATTTGCAAGACTTTCGGATGTTTAAGCTTTAAAGCAGGTAGTGGGAATGCTATTAGGAAATGAAATTAGAGTAGGAAGCTTGGTTTTAGCATGTTTTTGCATACATGCTAAGTTGCTTCCACCTGCAGTGTGGGGGACCTGTGTTCAATCCCGGGGTTGGGAAGATCCCCTGGAGAAGGGAATGGCTGCCCACTCCAGTATTCTTGCCTGGAGAATTCCATGGACAGAGGAACCTGGTGGGCTAGAGTCCATAGGGTCGCAAAGAGTCAGACAAAACTCAGCGACTTGCACTTTCTGAAGTTGTTTCAGTCGTGTCCGAGTCTGTGACGCTATAAATTGTAGCCTGCTAGGCTCCTCTGTCCATGGAATTCTCCAGGCCAGAATACTAGAGTGGGTAGTGGCACACCCTTCCCGACCCAGGGATTGAACCTGTGTCTTCTATGTCTCTTGGGTTGGCAGGAGGGTTCTCAGTGCCACCTGGGAAGCTCTTGCATGGTTTTAGTATTAGTTAAAATGTGCTAGCTACATGGTTGGATAATTTGTGAATTTAAATAACTTTGGGCCATCATATAAATATATCTCAAACATCTTTGCCTACTGAAGCATCAGGACTGAGTGCCGTGATACTTTTCTGACTTTGCTTCTGTAATTTTAGTATTTATATTCTTGTTACTTTTCTATCCGAAAAGATGAAATTACTGGAACAAGAACTTCCTCTCTAAAACTAGAGATTTTTCACTGTCAGTTAAGAATGGTTAAGCCTTGATATGATGTTTATTTTAAACACTTCTAGTTTATTTGACACTTTAGTATAAAGTCCCCTTCTCCAGAGGATCTTCCCAACCCAGGGATGGAACCGAGGTCTCCCACATTGCAAGTGGATTCTTTACCAGCTAAGCCACAAGGGAAGCCCAAGAGTACTGGAGTGGGTAGCCTATCCCTTCTCCAGCGGATCTTCCTGACCCAGGAATCGAACCAGGGTTTCCTGCATTGCAGGCAGATTCTTTACCAACTGAGCTATCAGGGAAACCCTTAGTAAAGTGAAGTGAGTTTAAATTGAAGAACAAAAATTAAAGAAATTCAGGTTCATCATAGTATATGGCATTTTATTTCTCTTTCATCACATTATTAAGAGTACATTTGGCTAGAAATAAGTTACTCATAAAAGTGTTGTTAGATGTTAAATTTTTTTTACTTTTAAATTGAATTCNATTTTTCACTGTCAGTTAAGAATGGTTAAGCCTTGATATGATGTTTATTTTAAACACTTCTAGTTTATTTGACACTTTAGTATAAAGTCCCCTTCTCCAGAGGATCTTCCCAACCCAGGGATGGAACCGAGGTCTCCCACATTGCAAGTGGATTCTTTACCAGCTAAGCAACAAGGGAAGCCCAAGAGTACTGGAGTGGGTAGCCTATCCCTTCTCCAGCGGATCTTCCTGACCCAGGAATCGAACCAGGGTTTCCTGCATTGCAGGCAGATTCTTTACCAACTGAGCTATCAGGGAAACCCTTAGTAAAGTGAAGTGAGTTTAAATTGAAGAACAAAAATTAAAGAAATTCAGGTTCATCATAGTATATGGCATTTTATTTCTCTTTCATCACATTATTAAGAGTACATTTGGCTAGAAATAAGTTACTCATAAAAGTGTTGTTAGATGTTAAATTTTTTTTACTTTTAAATTGAATTCCAAAAATATTCAGAGATAAAAGTGCAGCTTGTTTATATTGATGATGATAGGGAGACATGATTCACAAGGAGTTAGACACAGTTCGGTACACACTATGTTAGGATTGGGCACTTCTAATGAAATATAGGAAAGTTCTCTGACTACTTTTCAGATAATTGTTTTAGAAGTTGTTTTTGTTAATAATAATACCATCAATTGCATTTTTATAATGCTTGATCCAATTTTTAACTCTTTTTCATACCTTTGCTTGCCTCCTCTTACATGATCCTCATAATAAACATGTGAGATAAGTCACTTAAATATCATTTCTATTTTACAAATGTGAAAAGTAAGAGTCAGAGAACTGCTCATGTGTGTAGTAAGGAATTAGAATGGAGATAACAGATATGACATGTTTAGCACCTTGCTTGGCATTTAGTAACTACAAAGTAAACATTATGTGCTGTTTGAATATATTATCATCATCCTTATCAGGGAGTCTTTTTTTGCATCATGCTAAAGACTTTCCCTGGTGGCTCAGAGGTTAAAGCAGGAAAGCTGGGTTTGATCCCTGGGTTGGGAAGATCCCCTGGATGAAGGAAATGGCAGCCCACTCCAGTATTCTTGCCTGGAAAATCCCATGGACAGGGGAGCTTGGTGGACTATACTCCATGGGGTAGCAAAGAGTCCGACACGACTGAGTGACTTCACTTCACAAACGCTTTCTTTTAGGAACATGCTATTTTTGTATATGAAGTAATGTCTGAAAACAGGTCTAGTGACAACTCAGTTTCATATTTCCTGAACTCACTTTTCCGAGTGAATCTTGTTTATTTAGTAATTAAACATGATAATGTATAAAAAAGCTAACTAGGGCCACACTGTTAATCAAAGCTAATAGTTCTTGGTCTCGTTTTTCTCAGACTTTTTTCTGAGAGACTGAAATTTTAGCATACTATATTGCAAAATTACTACCATAGGTAAGAATAGCAAAATAACTTTACAGAATATAGTTATTAATTAAATAAATGTTATGTATAAGATTTATGGAACACTCTGTTTCATGCTGTGATCCTAACAAAGAGGTGTAATACTTATTTCCTCAAAAAGTGTCAAATTTAGTTGGAGAGGCACTATAGAAACATGTGAAAAATTAAATAATAGAAGGTTAATCCTGAGGGTGTACGTAATTACTTGCCAAAAGAGTGCTATCAACTCAGAAGAGAAGGTGGTTAAAGTTTGAAGCCTTCGTAGAGGAGACTGGAGCCACCTGGGCTTTGTTTTCAGGATCTGAAAGCCCAGAAGGAAGGGACGCGTGAGACAGATCTGATCTTAGAGATCATGCTAACTTTCTAGCAGTCTGAGGTAATATCTTCTAACAATCACTAAATCAAGCATTTTGCCTGTATTGACAGTTTATTTTCAGTCAGATGATGAAGAGAACTCTTTTTCTTTTGAGGGCTTGACTTAACTCTTTGGATAGTTTTATAATTTGTATTGCCTTAGAAACTAGAGAATACACACAGGCATGTACCGTTTTTGACACCTATTATTTTTGACGTGCTAAACTTCCAAGTGAAATTAAAAGATTCTTGCTCCTTGGAAGAAAAGCTGTGACCAACCTAGACAGCATATTAAAAAGCAGAGACATTACTTTGCCAACAAAGGTCTGTCTAGTCAAAGCTATGGTTTTTCCAGTAGTCATGTATGGATGTGAGAGTTGGACTATAAAGAAAGCTGAGCACCAAAGAATTGATGCTTTGGAACTGTGGTGTTGGCGAATACTCTTGAGAGTCTCTTGGACTGTAGGGAGATCCAACCAATCCATCCTAAGGGAAATCAATCCTGAATATTCATTGGAAGGACTGATGCTGAAGCTGAAACTCTAATACTTTGGCAACCTGATGCAAAGAACTGACTTATTTGAAAAGACCCTAATGCTGAGAAAGATTGAAGGCAGGAGGAGAGTGGGAGGACAGAGGATAAGATGGTTGGATGGCATTACCGACTCAATGGACATGAGCTTGAGTAAACTCTGGGCGTTGGTGATGGATAGGGAGGCCTGGTGTGCTACAGTCCATGAGGTTGTAAAGAGTCAGACAGGACTGAGTGACTGTCTGGACACTCAGTGAACTGAACTGAACTGAAACTTCCAAAATGAAGATAGTGTTTTTAAGGCAAGTAAATAACTATTATGAGATTTCAGGATATATATTGAAGATCAGATAATGAAATTGCTGGGTTGTGTGGTAACTTTTTGAAGAACTGCCAAACTTTTTCAAAAGTCTGTGCACACCATCTCAACATTTCCATTGACAATGTATTGAAGACTCCAGTTTCTCCACAAAATGTGCTTTATTTTTTAACAGAGAAACATTTACATTGTAGGAAAGACAGGCAGATTTATGTTTATTATTTTTAAAAGCTACCATTGTATAAAAAAATAGAGGTAACATAAAAATAAAACCTTTTAAAATGAAGTCCTTTGATGTCTATTTGTCACTGACTTTCCAGTTTGCAATTTCTCTTTTTGCCAACATAAAGAATGAGAACTCAGCAAGTAAAAGTGATAAACATAATTTTACTCCACAGGGAAGTGTCTGATTTCTGGCCCAAGGTCTCAAAGTTCATGGGTTGCTGAAAGCCAATAGATGTCCCTTACAGCTTCTGTGTTTCAGGACGTGAGTGCATAGTTCAGTAAGGGAAGAAGCAGTCCTGTTCCCGTCATTTTCAGTGCACTTTGAATTTATCAGAGTTGTGGAAAACTAGTGAAATTAGATAGAATTTTTGGCACGTCAGAAAAAGCTGTGTAGGAGATATAAAGTTTATAAAAATTTCAGGTTGTTAAACTTTTAAAAGATATTTTGAGGGGGAATTTGTGAATATTATTTTTGAAATTAACACACCGAGGAGCAGTACTAGGAATGCTTTTGTTCTATTTGAAGGTGATGTTCCTTATGTTTGTTTGAAAAATATTAGCCTTTAATCTTCTTTGAAAGAACACCAGTTTTCTTTTTTAAGGCATATTTGCTCTTATAGTAATTTCCAGCCTTACTCTCAAACAAGCTTTGTTATTCAAGAAGAATTCGTGGTAAATAATGCAATACCTCTGAAGGTCCCCCTGGAATATCAGAATTAATTTAAAACAAAGTTTTGACATGTTGATAAGGTCCAAATTATATTTAGAAATTATATCTTTTTTGATTATTTTTTTTTCTTTGCTTTATATTTGTAAAGTTTTTATTCACTGGCTATTTATTCAGTGCTTATTATGGGTAAAGTGCTGTTCTAAGCACCAGGGAACATTTTATAAAGGATTATTTGATTCGTTTAATACTTATTAAATACTTGAAGAGTATAAAGCATTGTGACAGGCACTGGAGTAAATAATCCCTGGTCTTTAGGAACTAAAACTCTATTGCATTTGAGAGAGAGTAGATAAACACACATGAAACAAGTAAGTAGCAGTGTAGAAATTAAATGCCTAGTAGTTTAATTATGTTCAGAGAAGGTCAAGGTCAACATAAATAGGACTGATAGTAATAGGTGTCATGGAATAGATAGAACCTGAAATGGGTCCAGGATATGGTTAGAACTTGAGTAGCATTAGGGAAGTCAGCACCTGGTGGTGCTGGAGACCATGGATAAATTATGAAAAGGCATAGTAAGGTTCGTGTCTGGATAGCAGAAGAGCAGTCCATAGCCTTTTTCCTTCCAGTTGAGGATCCTGGGAAATGGTGTTTTTGCAGAAGGCGTGTGGAGGTGTTGTGACTTGAAGGGGAGACCTTGGTTCAGTAAAGATAGAGTTCCAGCAGTAGGATTGGATTGACCCAGTCTGACATGAAACTAGCTTTGAAGTTTGGGGGTGAATAGTTAGTGCTGATGATCATTAGAATTAAGGTGGTAGCAGTGGAGATGAATGAGGATGTATTTTGTAGATAAGCCCTCTTGTGCTTGTGGATGGTTTTGATTTGGGAATGGAGAGGATAAGGTGAAAGAAGGAGGAATTAAGACCGATTACAAAGTTTTTGACTTGAAAAATTGGGCAGATGTTTGTTCAATTTACTGATATAAAGAAGACTTATAAACATGCTTTAGGGCTTCCCAGGGCTTCCTGGAGTGTGAAGTCAAGTGGGCCTTAGGAAGTATTACTATAAAGAAAGCTATTGTAGGTGATGGAATTTCAGCTGAGCTATTTCAAATCCTAAGATGATGCTGTTAAATGGTGTACTCAGTATGCCAGCAAATTCAGAAAACTCAGCAGTGGCCACATGACTGCAAAAGATTAGTTTTCGTTCCAGTCCCAAAGAAGGGCAGTGCCAAAGAATGCTCAAACTACTGCACAGTTGCATTCATTTCACATGCTAGCAAGGTCACGCTCAACATCCTTCAAGCTAGTTTTCAGCAGTACATGAGCCGAGAACTTGCACATGTACAAACTGGATTTAGAAAAGGCAGAGGAACCAGAGATCAAATTGCCAATATCTGTTGGATCATAGAAAAAACAAAGGAATTCCAGAAAAAACATATACTTCTGCTTCACTGATTACGCTGCAGCCTTTGACTGTGTGGATCACAACTAACCGGAAATTTCTTAAAGAGATAGACCAGACCACCTTTCCTGTCTCCCGAGAAACCTTTATGCAGGTCAAGAAGCAAGTTAGAACCAGACATGGAACAACAGACTGGTTCAAAATTGGTAAAGGAGTACATCAAGGTTGTATATTGTCTCCCTGCTTATTTAACTTCTATTCAGAGTACATTATGCAAAATGCCAGGCTGGATGAATCACAAACTAGAACCAAGATTGCTGGGACAAGTATCAATAACCTCAGATATGCAGATGACACCACATTAATGACACGAAGTGAAGAGGAATGAAAGAGCCTCTTGATGAAGGTGAAAGAAGAGAGTGAAAAAGCTAGCTTAAAACTCAACATCCAAAAAACTAAGAAAATGGCATCCGGTTCCATCACTTCATGACAAATAGATGGGAAAAATATGGAAACAGTGACAGACTTTCTTTTCTTGGGCTCCAAAATCACTGTGGACAGTGACTGCAACCTTGAAATTAAGATGCTTGCTTCATGAGAGAAAAGCTATGACAAACCTAGACAGTGTATTAAAAAACAGAGACATCACTTTGTGACAAAGGTGCATATAGTCAAAGCTATGGTTTTTTTAGTAGTCATATGTGGATATGAGCATGCATGCACGCTAAGTTGCTTCAGTAGTGTCCAAATCTTTGTGCTTCTATGGACGGTAGACCACCAGGCTCTTCTGTCCATAGGATTTTCCAGGCAAGAATAGTGGAGTGGATTGCTGTTTCCTACTTCAGGGTATTTTTCCAATCCAGGGATTGAACCTGTTTTTCTTACATTTCCTGCATTGACAGATGGGTTCTTTACCACTATCGCCACCTGGGAGTTGGACCATAAGGCTGAGCCCCTAAGAACTGATGCTTTCAAATTGTGGTGCTTGAGAAGACTCTGGAGAGTCCCTTGGACTGCAAGGAGATCCAACCAGTCCATCCTAAAGGAAATCAGTCCTGAATATTCATTGGAAGGACTGATGCTGAAGTTGAAACTCCAGTACTTTGGCCAGCTGATGGGAAGAGCTGACTCATTCGAAAAGACCCTGATACTGGGAAAGACTGAGAGCAGGGAGAAGGGGGCAACAGAGGATGAGATGGCTGGATGGCATCATCGACTCAGTGGACATAAGTTTGAGCAAACTCTTGGATATAGTGAGGGACAGGGATATCTGGCGTGCTGCAGTCTGTGGGCTGGCAGAATCGGATATGACTGAGTGACTGAACAAAATAACAGAGGCCTTCTCAGATGGTGCAGTTTTATAGAATTTGCCTGCTGTGCAGGAGACATAGGAGGCTTGTGTTTGATCCCTGGGTCGGGAAGGTCCCTTGGAAGAGAAAATGGCAACCCATTCCAGAATTCAGAGGAACCTGGCAGACTGTAGTCTATAGGGCTTCAAAGAGTCGGACAGGACTTAACAACTGAATATTCGCACACACGCATGGGGCTTCCCAGGTAGCTTAGTGGTGAAGCATCCACCTGCCAATGCAGGAGATGCGAGTTTGACCCCTGGGTCAGGAAGATCCCCTGGAGGAGGAAATGGCAACCCACTCCAGTATTCTTGTCTGGGAAATCTCATGGACAGAGAAACCTGGTGGGCTATACAATCCATGGTGTCAGAGTCAGACATGACTTAGCAATTGAACATTATAAACAGATTTAATAGGAAAAACAGCAGTACTTGAGATGGTTATGAGGTATCTAAGGGAAGATGCCTATTGCAGGGGTCCCCAAATCCCGGGCCGTGGACTAACTGTGCAGCAGGAGGTGAGGAACAGGTTGGTAAGTGAGCAAAGCTTCGTCTGCTGCTGCTCATCACTCCCCATTGCTTGTATTGCCGACTGAACCATCTCTGCCCCTGCTGTCCATGGAAAAACTGTCTTCCACGAAACCAGTGCCTGATGCCAAAAAGGTTGGGGACCACTGGGCTAATGGGCAGTCAGATCTGTAATTGTGGATTTCAGTAGAGCTACCAGGAATGAGGGAATATAATTGTTAAAAAATAGTTAAAACTTTTAGTATTTATTTATGCATTGGAGAAGGAAATGGCAACCCACTCCAGTGAATCCCAGGGACGGCAGAGCCTGGTGGGCTGCCATCTACAGGGTCGCACAGAGTTGGACACGACCTAAGTGACTTAGCAGCAGCAGCAGCAGCATTAATATTAGTGTGGTTTTCTTGATCTAACATTTGTCAGTAAGAGCTTTAAAAATTTAAGTACTTCATTTCATTATTTTAACATCCTTAATTCAAATATCTCACTTTGCTAATTCTATTTAGTTCAGTATTGTCCCAGTTGATTGTTTTGATAACCATTGATATTTATTATCTTGATTATAATTACTCAAAACAAGAATGACTTAGGACAACATATGACAATTAAACAGTCTTTAGAGATTGCTTTTTTACCTACATGTAGACTTTACATGTATTCTTTTAACAATTTCTTCTTTTAAAAAATTGAGGTAGCTTATTTATAACATTATTTAAGCTTCATGTGTACATTTTAATGCAACTTCTGGATACACTATAGCATGCCCACTTCCACAAGTCTGGTTTCCATGCAGCACCATACAGTTGACCCCTTTTTAACCATTTTGTCCTCCCCAGACCCTTTTCCTCTGGTAATCGCTACTCTGTCCTCTGGATCTGTGTTTGCTTTGGCTTGGTTTTTTTTTTTTTTTTTTGGTTCTTGTTTGTGTTTTGTATTCCACATGAGTGAAATCATATGGTATTTGTCTTTCTCTGTCAGACGTATTTCATTTAGCATAATACCTTCAAGGTCCATCCCTGTTGTTGAAAATGGCTAGTTTTCATCTTTTTTTTTTTTTATGGTTTAATAGTATTGCATTGTATGTATAGACCACATCTTCTTTATCTGTTCATCTGTTAATGGGCACTTAGGTTGTTTGCATATATTGACTCTTGTTTATAGTGCTGCAATAAACATAGGGATGGACATATGTATGGTCCGGCCACTCACGATGGCTGTTCTGTTGCTCTCGGTACATCCCCTGTTTGACCAGTCCCTGCTTCACTCACATGAATATCCAGTTCTCTTAATTATCAGGCTTAATTAGCTCCTGGAAACTGATGCGCCCACCTGATGTCAATTCCCTCTATAAATGGTAGCCGCCTCCTCCCCTGAGTAGCAAAGACTGTTCCCACGTCCTACCCAGCATCTGCCACACATGGTGGGGTGTCACTCCAGGACCCTTTGTGTAAGATCCCTCTATCCAATAAATCAAGGGTCCCTAACTTCCCAGCTGAAGACTGGTACCTGCTGGTCAGATCAGCAGCAGCATTTAGATTAGACATAGAGTGCAGAATAATTGTAATGTGCTTCAATCATCCAAAAACCATCTTCCCCAACTGTCTGTCTATGGAAAAATCGTCTTCCGTGAAACTGGTCTGTGGTGCCAGAAATTTGGGGACTGCTGCAGCAAACCATTGGTGTCTCTCTCACTGTCTCTAGGCTGTTTAGTGTCGACGCTGGGCAACTTTAAGACTTGCAGGGTGCAATGCAACAAGATACCTTTTCAAGTTAGTTTTTCCACATTTCGATTTATATAGAAAAGTGGAATAGCTGGATCATATGGTAGTTATATACTTATTTTTTGAGTAATTTCTATATTATTTTCCATAGTGATTGCACCAGTTTACATTCTTACCAAATACCGTGTGAATTCCCTTTTCCTCCACATCTTCACCAATACTTATTTGTTGTCTTTTTGATAATAGCCATTCTAGTGGGCATGAGATTGAGACTAAGGGTAGTCATCAGTTAGCTCCATTAAACTGTAAATTGCTTAATAAATAATTAACTGTAACCTGCCTTTATTGATCAAGCTTCCTTTGAATTGTCCTCTAAGCATCATGTAGCCTAAAAGATGTTTGCCTGAGTTGGTTTTTCAGGAACTTGGAGTCAGCTATGTCCAGTTAGAGTCTGAGCTGGTTAGGACTGGCGGGATCACCATCCCTCCAAGGGGCATGCTTGAATGTACACTCAGTGACCTCTTGACGTCAGAAGACCAGAAACTCCACCCTCAGAACGTGCATCCCATGGAGAAGCACGTAGCTTGGTTGCACCTGTGCAGACTGATGATAACCTCACCTTTTTCTTATCTCCAATTACCTCTCTTCATGCTCCCCACACCTCAGCTGTACCCAGGACCGTCTCCAGCCCGTGGCCTTGGGGGAGGTGGATGTTAGGTTTGTTCTCCCATCTCTTTGCTTGGCTGCCTCGTGAATAAACCCTTTCTCTGCTGCATACCTCTGTCTCGCCATTTGGCTCGCTGCACCTCGGGCAGTCGGACCTGGTTAGGTAACGAGATGATATTTCATTGCGGCTTTAATATGCGTTTCCCTGATAATTAGAAATGTTGAACATCTTTTCATGTGCCTGTTGGCCATTTTCATGCATACTCGGGGAAAAAACGTGTATTCAGATGTCTGCCCATTCTTTTTAATCGAGTTGTTTGTTGTTGTTGAGTTGTATGAGTTCTTTTATGTTTTAGATATCAGCTGCTTCTACCAGGTAGTCTAAAATGAAAATGGACTGTGTAAGTCTTGCCTCTTAATTCTGTTTTCCAAAAATTCCACTGTGTTCCTGTTTTCTCTATACAGAGAGGAGTATTTTTGTCGTATATTCTAGATTTTTTTATCAGTTTCTAGGTGTGTTTTAGTTTCTCATCCTTATCCCAGAACTGTCTATTTCCGGCTGCCTCTCTATCCTTTTATGCATTTCTGGCAATCTAGCGTAGCTCCACCATCATGTTATACCACAATCATTGATTTATTTGTCTGTTTTCCTAGCACATGGAATTTAGTGAGTAATCGATAAATGTTTATTGAATGATAAATGAATCAGTAAAATAGTTGACATCTGTTATCTTCTAAAAATTTGCTTCAGTAATTCCTTAATGATTAGAGATAAGATTTCATGGAGAGTTAGTTTATTTTCTAGTCTATTTCTAGATTAAAATCAAGTGGCTGCAGTTAAAATTTCTTTGTGTTACATATTAAGTTTTGAATTATATGTACCTTGATGAGCAAAAAAGAACCAGAGACCTGCTGAGGCCCACCCCACAATTAGCATTTTTTTCCCCAACACTGACGCTGTGCTTTTTGCAGCCTTCTGTCTTGGGAAAGAAGAAACTGAAGTAAGAGAGTGTATTCTGAGAATCAGTCCCTTCTCATCTAGTAAGTGGCAGATAGTCAGATGGTGTGTGTTGTATTATTTATTTAATCCTTTGCTATTCTGACAAAAAGTTGTCTTTTTACATATAGAAAAGCCTCTAATGCTGGTGTGATTTCTCTTTAAAAATAGGAAATAATTGTTACTGAGGAATAGAAGATAATAAATTTTCTTTTTCTGAATATGTGAATGTATGTGAAAATGTACAAGAAATTTACAAAATATTTTAAAATTTATGTGTTCTACTTTATGTAAACCTTCCACATAAGAGGATTTAAAACCTGTGCACATTGGATCTAAGCTGTTTGGCCCACTGTTGCTCTGTCATATGTTTTTTTTATATTTTAGAACATAGATCTTGGGAAGAAAAAGAAATAGTTGTCAGCAAAAGGCTTTCTTTTTTTTAAAGATGGGTTAAAATGCCCATTTGTTTCTTGATCACATATATCACTTGACTTCTCTTCTTTTAGAAATTTCAAGAAATTGCTGAAAAAAATATGGAAAAATTGAGCCGTATTGAGAAGTCACACGAACAATTGGTGTTTGAAAATTCCCACTTCAAAAACTTGTTATCCCAGACCAAAAGGGAAAAGACCTCCTTGCTGGCAGCCTGTGCATTGATGGCTGGTGCCTTCTATCCTCTCTACAGCCGATCATCTGCCTTATCTACACAGAGAGATTTTCTCCAGGAGCAGATCAACACCTTTGAGTTGTTAAAATCGGAAGTTAGAACTCTAGCCCAGGCTTTGTCAACAGTAGAAGAAAAGAAGCAAGAGGAAGCCAAGATGAAGAAAAAAACATTCAAAGGATTGATACGTGTATTCCGGAAAGGTGTTATTGCAGTTTTGGCAGCAAACAGACTCAAGATTTTGGGCCAGACGTGTGTCTCTCTTTTTACCTGGATGGAGAGTTTCAGAGAAGGCATAGGCGTGTTAGTGTGTACAGGAGAGCTCAAAGACAAGCATAAATTTCCAAGTAAGATCATTTGGGCTTTTAAAAATCTAAGTTGAATGTAAGTGACATCCGAAGTGAATATGTTGGCTCATTATGTAAAGACTTTAAAAAATCGTTTACAATGTCAAATCATGTAACATATCTACATATATAGGTATCAATAGATATATATGTGTGTATGAAAAACTGTATATGTATATATAAGTTAGGTTTTGATTTTTGTTGTAAACATTAAAATATAAACAAGGTAGCAAGTATATGTAATTTCAACTTTGTATAGCTTTATTATATTTCAATGCTCTTTTCACAGTAAATTGAAGAGTTTGTACAGCGATTTTTCAGTAAAGTCAATCCAGAAACTCTGCCCTATTTAAAATTAATTAGTAGCATAAATTACTTTCACTTCATTTGAGTTAGTATAAAATGATGAGTTAAAAATCTATTGATGAATAAAAATGGAGCAAGTGTGAATTTACAGCAAACATCTTTTTGAATGCTTGACTGTCCTTTTTTTTGTTTTTAAATTGTGGTATGGTTGCTTTACAATGTTGTGTTAGTTTCTTCTGTGAATCGGCTGTATGTATACATAAATCCTCTGCCTCTTGGATTTCCCTCCTACCCACTGATCCCACTGGTCTAGGTAACCACAGAGCACTGAGCTGAGCTCCCTGCACTGTACAACAGGTTCCCACTAGCTAACTCTTTGGCACATCAGTCAGTTCAATTCAGTCACTCAGTCGTGTCCCACTCTTTGCGACCCCATGGACTGCAGCATGCCAGGCCTCCCTGTCTATCACCAACTCCCGGAGTATACTCAAACTCACGTCCATCGAGTCGGTGATGCCATCCAGCCCTCTCATGCTCTGTTGTCCCCTTCTCCTCCTGCCCGCAATCCCTCCCAGCATCAGGGTCTTTTCAAATGAGTCAGCTCTTTGCACCAGGTGGCCAAAGGATTGGAGTTTCAACTTCAGCATCAGTCCTTCCAATGAATATTCAGGACTGATTTCCTTTAGGATGGACTGCTTGGATCTCCTTGCTGTCCATGGGACTCTCAAGAGACTTCTCCAATACCACAATTCAAAAGAATCAATTCTTTGGTGCTCAGCTTTCCTTCTAGTCTAACTCTCAAATCCATACATGACTACTGGAAAAACCATAGCTTTGACTAGACAGACCTTTGTTGCCAAAGTAATGTCTCTGCTTTTTAATGTGCTGTCTAGGTTAGTCATAATTTTTCTTCCAAGGAGCAAGCATCTTGGAACATATTTTGCACATAGTATTTTACACACAGTAGTGTCTATGTGTCAGTCCTGGAATGCGTGACTATTCTGAGGCAACAATTATTTCAATTTTTAACTTTTCAAAAGTAAGCTATTAATAATATAAGTAGAACTAAAGAAAGGTTTCTTCTCTTTTTTTATGATGTCAGTTACCATTACCATTATATATATAAATAGAGTCAATAAATCTAACATTTATTATAGACTTCTCCATGTCGAAGGTAATGGCACCCCACTTCAGTACTCTTGCCTGGAAAATCCCATGGACAGAGGAGCCTGGTGGGCTGCAGTCCATGGGGTTGCTAAGAGTTGGACATGACTGAGTGACTTCACTTTCACTTTTCACCTTCATGCATTGGAGAAGGAAATGGCAACCCACTCCAGTGTTCTTGCCTGGAGAATCCCAGGGATGGGGAGCCTGGTGTGCTGCCGTCTATGGGGTCTGCACAGAGTCAGACACTACTGAAGTGACTTAGCAGCAGCAGCAGCATACTAGATGAAATTCTATGTACAATTTTTGTTCTATTTTTTAAATAAACATTCCCATAATTTTAAAATGAATTTTAATACTTTTTTGTAGCATTGCATAACGGATTTTTTCTATTTTTGTAGAACATCAAAAGGAACAGTTACGTTGTTTGCAAGCTCTCAGTTGGCTCACCAGTGCTGACCTTCTTGTTTCAATAATCAGTTCCATGGCTGAAGTACAGGAAGCTATTAGCAAAACAGGTATGATTCCCTTTTTTTATGTCCTTGGAAAATACAAAAGTAAATGTCAAGGAATGCCTTTTGGTACAAATTCTGATAAACCTTCAAAGAAGAAAATGTTTTGTTTTTATCTTTCTTTTATTCAGAGAGATGATTAAATCCATATTTAATGAAGCAGTGAATTAATGCAATTTTTGATGTATTATTTTGTCTTTATGGAAAATGGTGAATACATCCACCTGTTTTTCCCCATTAGGATCTGCTTTTCCTATGGAAAGCTCATCGTTAGCTTTTTTATTAAGAATTGCTGGTAACATTCTTTCAAATGTTTTAGTATTCCTTCTGTTTATGGCCATGAATTTCAGACAGTTGAATGATAAGTGAATCAGTAGAAAATTATCCTCTCTCATATGGCAGGGTGTTGTTTTTGTTTGTTTGTTTAATTGTGTGTGTGTGTGTGTGTGTGCTCAATTGTGTCCAACTCTTGGCAACTCTATGGACTATAGTCCACCAGGCTCTGCTGCCAATGGGGTTTTTCAGGCAAGAGTACTGGAGTAGGTTGCCGTTTCCTCTTCCAGGAGATCTTGACCCAGGGACTGAACCTGTGTCTCTTGTGTCTCCTGCATTGGCAAGCTTTACCACTGCACCAGCTAAAGTTAATTTGAATAGTCTGCTCTTTTCCACTAGATGAAACCACCAAGAACCAGAAATTTCCAAAGGTCTAAAATTAAAGTTTATTTTCTTGTGGCAGATTGTGTGACTGGTTTATATGAAAGTTTTAATGAAAACTGATTTCTTTGCACTAAGAGTAACATACAGTTACCTACTGCTTAAGCTATGTCATTGGACTAATTATGGTCATTTCAGCCACATTAATAGAAAGAAAAAGCATAGCAGACTTGTTAATACTTGACTGTGTAATAAAATATTCTAAGTATTATAGAAATAATTTGGGATTTATTTTAATTCTTTAAACAATTCTTCTTTGTAAATATGGATCATTTATTGTGTTTTCAAACTTCTAAACCTAGGCTCCTGTAGTATAAAACTTATGATTCAAAGATTATTTTTAGATTTTGCCATAAATGTTGGTAAGAAATATGCATATTTTAATATATTGGCAAAACCTCAACGTACTTGATTTGGAGTCTGAAATATAAGTGTACATAAATATATTTTAAGAATATTGGTAGCAATAAGTATAGGTAAGAACTATCAAGTGGAAGGTAGACCAAGAATGGTGTTTGTACATGCGTGCCTACTTTCAGGAACTAGCTGCCTTTGATGTTAGAACCTGGTATACCTCTAGCTGGAGGAAATAGCAAGTTCAAGAAAAATAAAGATAAAACAAAGAAAAAGAGTTCTAAGAAATATTCTCTTTCATTTCCGAATTTTCACATGTACTAAGTAGACTTTCCCAAGATTCTGCCATTTCAGTGTCCCACATGGCTGAAAGAATCAAGATACAACTCACAGTATTAGATGATTCAAGGGACAAAGAATCGATTACAAATCAAACCTGAACTGATATTCTTGGTACCTGGCCTAGGATGAAAACATCCTACTATAAATTGGTTAAACAGATGATGGAATGTTCAACTGTTATATATTACCCAGAAATCACACACACTCTCTATAAGAATATTACCAGAAGTAACTAATGGAATAGCATGTGAGCAACTTGCTTGCAAACCATTTAGCAAATATAATTCTCTGTTGTGTACCTGAAACTTTTCATAAGCCTGAGGCTGTTTCAAAATAATTTTTAAATGAAGACATTAATAAGCATGCAGCCTATGATATCATTTATATCACTTATCAGTCTGTTAGTGGATGGATGAGTGGGTGGAAACTCCAAGAGATGGAAGGGAGGAAGGAAGGATGAGTGGATAGAGAGAGAGAAATTTTTTCTTAATCCTTTTATGTATACCAATTTATAACAAAACCATATTTTAACAATTGGAACTGTAAGGGATGTGTTAATGGCCTTGAAATTTTAAGATAATGTATTTTCAATAGAAATTTACATTTTTATGAAATTTCATTATTATTTAATTAATGCAATAAATCTAAATAAAGACCAATATTTGAACTAAGAATGTTAGTAAAATAGAAAACAAAGACAAGTAAGTGCTTTACAAATTAACTCATTTAGTCCTCTAAACAATTCTGAGAAGAGTAATCCTATTCTGCTTTACAAGTAAAGAAACTGGGGAACAGAGAGTTTAAACAATTTGCCCATGTCACACGGTGAGCATGAGTCAGTACTCAAAATCAGGAGAATACATACTTAACCCTACACCATGTTGCCTCCACTGTATAATAGCACTTAAGCAATTTTAGAACAGAAAATTAATAATTAGTAGTTTAAAAAATGTATACAGGAGACTTGCATGTGTTCATGTTCATTAACACAAGATGCTGCTTTCATGCTGAGATAGAGGGTAAGGGAACAACAATTTTTTAGCACCCACTATACACTAGAAAGAAAAGTCATGACCAACCTAGATAGTATATTCAAAAGCAGAGACATTACTTTGCCGACTAAGGTCTGTCTAATCAAGGCTATGGTTTTTCCTGTGGTTGTGTATGGATGTGAGAATTGGACTGTGAAGAAGGCTGAGTGCCTAAGAATTGATGCTTTTGAACTGTGGTGTTGGAGAAGACTCTTGAGAGTCCCTTGGACTGCAAGGAGATCCAACCAGTCCATTCTGAAGGAGATCAACCCTGGGATTTCTTTGGAAGGAATGATGCTAAAGCTGAAACTCCAGTACTTTGACCACCTCATGGGAAGAGTTGACTCACTGGAAAAGACTCTGATGCTGGGAGGGATTGGGGGCAGGAGGAGAAGGGGATGACCGAGGATGAGATGGCTGGATAGCATCACCGATTTGATGGACGTGAGTCTGAGTGACCTCCGAGAGATGGTAATGAACAGGGAGGCCTGGCGTGCTGCTATTTATGGGATCACAAAGAGTTGGACACGACTGAGCGACTGAACTGAACTGAACTGAAAATCACTGCAGATGGTGACTGCAGCCATGAAATTAAAAGACACTTACTCCTTGGAAGGAAAGTTATGACCAACCTAGATAGCATATTGAAAAGCAGAGACATTACTTTGCCAATGAAGGTCCGTCTAGTGAAGGCTATTGTTTTTCCAGTGGTCATGTATGGATATGAGAGTTGGACTGTGAAGAAAGCTGAGCGCCGAAGAATTGATGCTTTTGAACTGTGGTGTTGGAGAAGACTCTTGAGAGTCCCTTGGACTGCAAGGCGATCCAAGCAGTTCATTCTAAAAGAGATCAGTCCTGGGTGTTCATTGGAAGGACTGATGCTGAAGCTGAAACTTTGGACAGCTGATGTGAAGAGTTGACTCATTGGAAAAGACCCTGATGCTGGGAAGGATTGGAGGCAGGAGGAGAAGGAGTCTGCAGAGGATGAGATGGCTGGATGGCATCACCAACTCAATGGACATGAGTTTGAGGGGAACTCCGGGAGTTGGTGATGGACAGGGAGGCCTGGCTTGCTGTGATTCATGGGATTGCGAAGGGTCGGACAGGACTGAGCGACTGAACTGAGCTGATTGTGTTAGTTTCTGATACGTAGCAAAGCGATTCATATCACACGCACAGATATACTCTTTTTCATATTCTTTTCTTTATTATAGAATATTGAGTACAGTTCTCTGTGCTATAAAGTAGATCTTTGTTGTTTCTCTCTTTTATATATATATAGTAGTTCATATCTGGGTTTCCCTGGTAGCTCACTTGGCACAAAAAACCACCTGTAATGCTGGAGACCTGGGTTCGATCCCTGGATTGGGAAGATCTCCTGGAGAAGGGAACAGCTACCCACTCCAGTATTTTGGCCTGGAGAATTCCATGGACAGATAGTCAATGGGGTCGCAAAGAATCAGACATGGCTGTCTGCTTATCCAAAACTCCTAGTTTATCCCTCCCCCTCCCCCTTTACTAACCATAAGTTTATTTTCTATGTCAGTCAGTCTGTTTCTATTTTGCAAATAAGTTCATTTGTATCATATTTTAGATTCCACATATAAGCGATATCATATATTTGACTTTCTGACTTAGTATGGCCGTCTCTAGCTCCATTCATGTTGCTGCTGCTGCTGCTGCTGCTAAGTTGCTTCAGTCGTGTCCGACTGTGTGACCCCATAGACGGCAGCCCACCAGGCTCCCCCGTCCCTGGGATTCTCCAGGCAAGAACACTGGAGTGGGTTGCCATTTCCTTCTCCAATGCAAGAAAGTGAAAAGTGAAAGGGAAGTCACTCAGTCGTGTCTGACTCTTCGTGACCCCATGGACCGCAGCCCACCAGGCTCCCCTGTCCATGGGACTTTCCAGGCAAGAGTACTGGAGTGGGGTGCCATCACCTTCTCCGTCATGTTGTTGCAAATAGCATCATTTCATTCATTTTCACTTTTTTTCTTTTTCGCTCCAGGAAAGCTAGTACCTGTATGGCAATACCAAGTAGTAACTGCTAATATATTAAATAGTAGTTATTGCTTCTCCTATTATCTTTGTTGAAAGCTTAAATATATCAGTACAGTACTCTTAGAAAGTTAGGTGCTTATCTTTTTTAGAGTGAGTTCTCAATTAAACTATTTATTTATAGGAGAGAAAATTAAATATGTTGGATATATAATAGAATATTGATTAGGAACCTGAATTCGAAATTTGAATCTGGGTTCCACTGCATACTACATGTGTGTCATTGGGAAAATCACTTCATTCTTTTTCATTCTCACTATCTGTATCTGTAAAATTTGGCCAAGGAAAGTTCCTAGCTCATAGTTATTCAGAGTAAATGCATCTTTCCAAGTCCCTTGTATATGTCATTTTCCAACAAATGTCATTTTATCTCCTTTTTTGTATCCTGATGTTTCATTGTATCCTGATGTCTCAGTAGAACCTATATATTACTGTATACCTTTTCGTGGAGCTATAAGTTCAACAATGGTCACTTGAATTCACTACTCAGAAAGTGAAGTGGTTGCTAAAGGTAGTTGGCCCTGCTGCCTTCTTAAACTTTGACAATGTATTTATAGGCAGTGGGCAAAGACCCCGGTTTCCATGTTGTCTCTGTAAATACTGGACAGGTGGCAACCTTCTTGCCTTCATTAAAGTGTTTGCCCACTTGAGATAAATTGCCTCTTCCAGGTATCCAAATGGTGTGCCTGCAAGAGATCATTTACCTCAAACAGGGGAGAATGTTACTTCCACTGAAGGGCTAGGATATCAATCATGATAGGAAGGGACTGAAGAACCCTATAGATAGCTCGACTTTTTAATGTAACTTGTTCAGACTGAACATATTTCTCAACATATAAACAAATGTGCTGATTTGCTCTGAAATATCTCTGAATAAATACAGGTGTAACTGATTATGAATAGAATGTTCATGCATTTTGTTATACACTTCAATTATAAGTGAATCTTAACTATCTAGAAGATAGATGACTCAGATATACATGCCCTTGCTATCACTACTCGCAACTTTCTTTTGTTGTATACTTTACATTAACTTTGTAGAGGTCATAGCTGCTCTTCACTCAAAACTCAGAAATCCAGGCTGTCTTTGGCATAACATTGAGGTTTCCTATTAGGAAGTTCAAAGCGGCAAGTAAAGATATTTGTATTAGCAAGTAGTTATTGGTTTATATTTTAAAACTTAAAAGTCTTTATTGAATCCTAACAAAGAGACATGTCGAAGGGTCAAAGAGCCACACTTGTGGCTGTGGACCAGCAGCCTCAGCATTAACAGTGATATGCCAGAAGTGCAATCTCACGCCAGAATGTGCGTTCTAAAAACATGGTCTATATACATAGTGAAGTGTGAGAAATAATTTACAGAATTTTGTTACACACCTAATGTCATTCATATCTCAAACAAGTACAGTCTGACCAGGGATCATTTTTAACTCTTGAGCTACTCGTGTTTCCTTTGAAGGAAGCCACATTTAACTTCCTGACTTGTTTTCTTGTTTTTTTTTTTTTTTTTTGTGGTTCCATCAGCTTGAGTTTTATTGTTTTTTTTTTTTTTTGTATGACTTGTGTTCTGTGGCTTTAAAAATGATTATGTTTGGCTTTCCCCATTTTTAAACATTTTGAGAATTTTCAAGCATACAGAAAATTGGAAAGGATTTTATGATGAACAGCTATTTTGTTTTTTAAATTAAAATTTATATGCCTGTAATTTTTAGAACACTTTTGAATGAATAATTTATCTTTGAAAGTGTTCATGACCATGTCAAATTCCAGTGTCACACTTCCATAGAGTATATTTATTAGTTAAAATAATTTACAAGGTCAAAATTATTTTAAGAAACATATATGAAGCTTTAACATATTTTGCAACTTACAGATAGATAGTGGAAACTTTTAGGAACCATAGAAAATTTGAATATCCAGATATTGTCTAACAAAGCAGCACAATTGTTTTTTAAGATTTTTTTTTGGTAAAAGAACAAAAGAAAAAATTTCCTCTCAGATTTATTCTAAAATAATACATGTGTATTAAAAATATTTTAAACCCCCACCTTGTCCCAGAAAAAAGTTATGGCAGTGTATAGGTATTTATAAAATATCACTTTAAGTAAAGATAGCTTCTGTAATCCCTCTCTGAGAGTATGATTAATATTTGTGTGTACTTCTTTCAAGTTCTGTATATGTTTCAATATGACCAGATCATCCTATGTGCCATTTTTGTTGTTCTTTTTTCATAACTTATTTTCAATGACTAATAATTGTATAATCTCATTGGCTGTTGTAAGGGTTTAAATGAGTTATTGCATGCTGGCGGTGCTTGGTTTGTCACGTGTCTTTGTATCAACAGCAGTATTAGTCTTCACTTCTTTATGAATCAGCTCTTTAGCTTGGTATACAAAACCCTTCTTGATCTGATTTTCATTTTTTTGTATAGTTTCATCTCTCTGCACTCTCCTTAATAAACCTACAGTTCAGCTAAACTGAGCCTCTTGCTGTTCCCCAGATATAGATAGGATGCTCTGTTATGTCTCCAAACATGCAGAGCAAACTTTTTTTTTTGTTACCAGACCCTAGGAGGAATTTATTACGTGGATTATCATATTGGGAATATTGAATAACCTCACAGTTTATATCTTTAAAAGCTGCTTCATGAAGATACAGAAGTTTTTTTGTTGCTAGTGTTACTTATCTTCAGTGAAAACTGGGAGCATATTATAATAGTTTTTAAAGTGAAGTAATCCAAGGATGTAGCTTCCTTATTATTTAAGCTGATGGAAAAGTAGAGGCTCAAGAATGCAGATTTATGATTGAGTAGTATATTTATTAGGTAAGGTGTGTCAGTCGCTCAGTCATGTCTTACTCTTCGCAACCCCATGGACTATAGCGCACCATCCTCTGTCCACAGAATTCCAAAATACTGCAGTGGGTAGGCATTCCATTCTCCAGGGCATTTTCCCAACACAGGGACAGCACCTGAGTCTCCTGAACTGCACGCATATTCTTTAATCTGGGGTTCACAGAACCTTTCTCAAAATGGTTCATGGATAGAATTCAGAAGGGGAGTATTGATGGACGTGAATGAAAAATAATTACATCTTGGTTTACTAACCATTAATGAACTTCAACATTTCCTTCAGTTAGGCATGGTGATGACGGACCATGATAATATTAACAGCATGGTGACTTAGTTACTAATTAAAATCACAGCTATTTTAAAATTACAATATAGTTGTTACAACTGTCTCTAGATATCGTTTATGCTCATCTTTTGGTGATCAGTAATAGACTATCACACACGTTTTGTTATCAGTCTTCTGTGTATAGCTGGATACTGATGCAGTGCTGCTGCTGCTGCTAAGTTGCTTCAGTCGTTTCCAACTCTGTGTGACCCCATAGACGGGCTCCCGCCAGGCTCCCCCATCCCTGGGATTCTCCAGGCAAGAACTCTGGAGTGGGTTGCCATTTCCCTCTCCAATGCGTGAAAGTGGAGTCGCTCAGTCGGGTCTGACTCTTAGCAGCCCCATGGACTGCAGCCTACCAGTCTTCTCCGTCCATGGGATTTTCCAAGCAAGAGTACTGGAGTGGGGTGCCATCGCCTTCTCCGGATGCAGCGCAGCTGACCACGTATGAGGACAGGACTACACCAAGTAGTTGTTCATCCACTTCTATGTTCTTCATTCTGTGTTGCTTTCCAGGGTTCCCTAAGTAAAAAATTCTGTTACTTCTTTGAAAGAGCAACCTGTAAGCACCTGGAAACAGTTCAGAACTCTTTCAAAAGTGTTAAGTTCCTTCTGTCT
The DNA here is from genome assembly GCA_006410875.1 of Neotragus pygmaeus. NCBI lineage: Eukaryota > Metazoa > Chordata > Mammalia > Artiodactyla > Bovidae > Neotragus > Neotragus pygmaeus. The sequence goes on along the minus strand of SJYV01012602.1, from coordinate 176,301 downwards.
TCATAGCATCTAATGCAAATCATCGATTCACAATCTTTTTAACTTTGTGGTATAAATTTATTGAATAGATTGATTTAGCCAAAGATAAAAAAACCCACTGAATTTTGAACAAAAACTTTCCACAAGAGATTTTTAAAAATTTTTCATTGAAATATAGTTGATTTACAGTATTATATTTCAGATTTATAGCAAATAGATTCAGTTATACATATTTATTTATCATTTTTTCCTTATAGATTATTACAAAATACTGAGTATAGTTCCTTGTGCTATACAATTAGTCACTGTTGGTTATCTATTTTATATATAGTAGTGTATACTTGTTAAGAATTTGAAAGCNTATTAGGTAAGGTGTGTCAGTCGCTCAGTCATGTCTTACTCTTCGCAACCCCATGGACTATAGCGCACCATCCTCTGTCCACAGAATTCCAAAATACTGCAGTGGGTAGGCATTCCATTCTCCAGGGCATTTTCCCAACACAGGGACAGCACCTGAGTCTCCTGAACTGCACGCATATTCTTTAATCTGGGGTTCACAGAACCTTTCTCAAAATGGTTCATGGATAGAATTCAGAAGGGGAGTATTGATGGACGTGAATGAAAAATAATTACATCTTGGTTTACTAACCATTAATGAACTTCAACATTTCCTTCAGTTAGGCATGGTGATGACGGACCATGATAATATTAACAGCATGGTGACTTAGTTACTAATTAAAATCACAGCTATTTTAAAATTACAATATAGTTGTTACAACTGTCTCTAGATATCGTTTATGCTCATCTTTTGGTGATCAGTAATAGACTATCACACACGTTTTGTTATCAGTCTTCTGTGTATAGCTGGATACTGATGCAGTGCTGCTGCTGCTGCTAAGTTGCTTCAGTCGTTTCCAACTCTGTGTGACCCCATAGACGGGCTCCCGCCAGGCTCCCCCATCCCTGGGATTCTCCAGGCAAGAACTCTGGAGTGGGTTGCCATTTCCCTCTCCAATGCGTGAAAGTGGAGTCGCTCAGTCGGGTCTGACTCTTAGCAGCCCCATGGACTGCAGCCTACCAGTCTTCTCCGTCCATGGGATTTTCCAAGCAAGAGTACTGGAGTGGGGTGCCATCGCCTTCTCCGGATGCAGCGCAGCTGACCACGTATGAGGACAGGACTACACCAAGTAGTTGTTCATCCACTTCTATGTTCTTCATTCTGTGTTGCTTTCCAGGGTTCCCTAAGTAAAAAATTCTGTTACTTCTTTGAAAGAGCAACCTGTAAGCACCTGGAAACAGTTCAGAACTCTTTCAAAAGTGTTAAGTTCCTTCTGTCTTCATAGCATCTAATGCAAATCATCGATTCACAATCTTTTTAACTTTGTGGTATAAATTTATTGAATAGATTGATTTAGCCAAAGATAAAAAAACCCACTGAATTTTGAACAAAAACTTTCCACAAGAGATTTTTAAAAATTTTTCATTGAAATATAGTTGATTTACAGTATTATATTTCAGATTTATAGCAAATAGATTCAGTTATACATATTTATTTATCATTTTTTCCTTATAGATTATTACAAAATACTGAGTATAGTTCCTTGTGCTATACAATTAGTCACTGTTGGTTATCTATTTTATATATAGTAGTGTATACTTGTTAAGAATTTGAAAGCCTTGGTGTATTCTAATATTTTTTGAGAAATGCCTACCTCCGCCTTGTAAAGTGAACTATAGGAACTTTAATTACATTCATAGCAGTATACACTGTGGGTTAGGATTTTCATCACTTCTAAATATATTTTAAAAAAATTGATGCGAGCCTGACATGTTTAATGCCTTCATAGAGATCACCTCATAGGTCAAGGTTCTTAGTATGGCTAAGCAACAACTTTCACATGCTAATTTAAAAATATTAATTTTAATTAGTCTGTATTTTAAATAGGACTTCCCTGGTGGCTCAGAGTGTAAAGCATCTGTCTACAATGCAGGAGACCTGGGTTTGATCCCTAGGTCGGGAAGATTCCCTGGAGAAGGAAATGGCAACCCACTCTAGTACTCTTGCTTGGAAAATCCCATGGATGGAGGAGCTTGGTGCAGGCTATTGTCCATGGGGTCGCAAAGAGTCGGGCAGGACTGAACGACTTCACTTTATATTATCTTGCATCTAATACATTCAGTTCAGTTCAGTCGCTCAGTCGTGTCTGACTCTCTGAGATCCCATGTACTGCAGCACGCCAGGCTTTCCTGTCTATCACCAGCTCCCGGAGTCTACTCAGACTCATGTCCATCACATTAGGGATGTCATCAACCATCTCATCCTCTGTCATCCCCTTCCCCTCCCACCTTCAATCTTTTCCAGCATCAGGGTCTTTTCCAGTGAGTCAGTTCTTTGCATAAGGTGGCCAGAGTATTGGAGTTTCAGCTTCAGCATCAGTTCTTCCAATGAATATTCAGGATGATTTCCTTTAGAATTGACAGATTGGATCTCATGAACCTTAAAATTGTTTGATAACTGCGTTTTAATAAAATTTGCTTTCATTGTAATTCTGTATATTTTAACTTAACATGTTTAAAAGTATTATTATAAGAAGGGGATCCATAGATTTTATCAGGCTACCAAAGGTGTATATGGGACAAAAATGACCAATAACCCCCTGCTTTTGATAATCATTCCCCTCAATAGCATTTGTCTAAGTCAAGGTATGTTTTTGAGTACCCCTGTTATTGGTCATTTATATCTATAATATTATTTATGAATAACACTGATAGAAACAAGAGCTACTGATTTTTAATCAGTGTTATAGATCCCATCTCCACATTGCTTAGCACAGTATCTTCATACATATGAGTTGCTCTATTGCTAGCTGTTTAATGAATGAATGAGGAAGGCAGTTATACAGTGCTTTTTTTTTTTTTAAAGCTTTATTTATTTTGGTTGCACCCTGTGGCATGTGGGCTCTTAGTTCTTCAACCAGGGATCAAACCTGTACCCCATGCACTAGAGTGTGGAGTCTTAACCACTGGACCACCGGGGAAGTCCCAGGATACAGGGCTTTTTAAAATATTTGTGTTATTTCTGTAAAAGTGTTTGTGCATGATATAAAAACTTGACACAGTGTAGAAACTTGCACAAAAGAAATAAAAGTCACCCAAAAGGCTATCCCTATCATTCTTAACACTTTAATAATTTCTACAAATCTTCCAGACGTGTATAAACATATATACACACCAACACATGCAGTTTTATATGAGGAAATCATATAATCATGTCTCATTATAATTTTTTTTCTACTCACTGGATAATAAATTTCTTTCTGTGTCAGTAAGATAAGTGTACTTCATTAATTATATCTGATCACATACTACTCCAGTATTCTTGCCTGGAGAATTCCATGAACGGAGGAGTCTGGTGGGCTACAGTCCATGGGGGTCACAAAGAGTTGAACATGACTCAGCGATTAACACTTTTACTTTTCGCTTATTCTATTGTTTATATGTATATAAATTTACTCTGAGAATTCCCTATTGATGGATATTGATATTTTTTCCCTATTTTAAGTAATTTTGTAATAAACTATGCTATGATTAGCATATTGTAGATAAAAGCATTTTATACTTGTGAAATTATTTCCTTGGCTAAGTCCTAAGAAATGAGTTTGCATGTTTTACATTTGGAAATTATAGTCCGTCTTCCTTTCATAAAAGTTTGTTTGCATTACACTTCCATGAATAGTACTTAGAATTCTGATTTTCACATTATATCTTTGGTACACAAAGTTTTGACAGTCTTTTTCATCTTTATCAATTTGAAAGAGAAAAAAAGCTCTATATTATTCCTTATTTATAGTTTTGATTGTTAGGTTGCATATCTTTTCATTTGTTCTATATCCATTCATATTCTTTTACAAATTACCTCATTATGTTCATATATGGGGGTGTGTGTTTGTTTTATATATAATTATAAGAACTCCTTATATATCACGCATATTAGCATTAAGACTAGTGATCGAAACAATTCTCTATGAATTTTTGAGGATATTAACCTTAGTCATGCAATATTGCCCCTTCTATTGGAAAAGGTAATTGCAGAACCTAGAGTCCTCTTCTTTCTTGAAAGAAAGACTTATGCTGTTAGATAGAAGACAAATGATTAATACATGTGATTAACACATGTATTTAGCATAAACATGAATTTGTTAAATGTAACAAGTCAGACAGTTTAAACAGTCTAGACAAGTTTAGACATAAGGAATTTCAGTGACTTTATTTTCCCCCTTATTTCTGTATCATTACACAAATAGTTCTACAACTATGTCACTAGAGGATTTTTTTGTTTCTTCATTTAATATTGAATTAATTGTACTCTATACTGTATAATGTGAAGTAAATTGTAAAAACACTTCTTATGCATCAAAGCATAAATTATTTATAAAATAATATGCTTTCTGTAATTCATTGAAAGTAGCAGTCAAAGACTTGGAGTGTATGCCTCTTTCGCACTTCTTAAAAGTTCAAAAGAATGCCTTGTGAAATTATTTTGCCACTTCATTTCACCTCTCAGAGGTGATGTAAATTTAAAATATGGTTAATGTCTACACAACACATTGCTGTGATATAGGAAAAAGAAAACCTACCATTTATTAAAATTTAATTATAATTGATTTTTCTTCTAAAGGGTAAAAGGTTTATTACCTTTGTATTCCTGAAAATTATTAGAAAAAAATAACTTTTGACATACTATAAAAGCTAATGTTAATCAACTTCTCTTGGTTTCATTGAATGCATTCTTGTATTCAACATTGTTGCAGCTACTATAGAAGCAAAAAGAAATATAACTTAATCCAACAAGGCTGGTAAAAATACTTATATATACTAGACTGGCACTGTGAAGACAAAAAAAGTTTACTAGATGAAAATAATTAACGAGTTGCAAACTTGCTGGAGAAATAGGGAGTACATATATAGACATCGGAATTGATGTGTTATATTGAATGTTATAATGAATAAATTTTACTGTGTATTCAATTATTTAACCTATTAAATACATCCTGTAGTTTTGTAACTCTTTACAGTGTTCTGCATTATGTGTTTATTCTACATAAAGCTACTAAATTTTTTTATTCATGATTTATTTAAGGAATCTGTTATGAAAAGAACTGTGTATTGTATACTTTGTGTGGCTTCTGTCCATGGGCTTCTCAGAGAACATATTTAAAATGACAGAGGACATATTTTAAATTTACTTTTCCTTATGTTCTTAGAAGCCAAAGCATCAACAGCCGAAAGAAATCAGTTCTACATGAAGGATATTTTATCCATGTAGAGGTTTTATAAGAGTTTTATCCTTTTACCCAATTGACAATTTCTAGTTTACGTGTAACTTCTAAGCAATGTGGTTCTCTGGTTCTAACTGCTGCATAAATTTAAAAATTAATCTTTCCTTTCGTAAACTGAGGAATAAAGAAATAAAACAGGCTCCAATCTTTGAACACTGGCTTCTGTGAGATGACAGTTTTTGACACAGAAAGCCACTGACGCCCAGCCTCTCAGTCAGTGCCACTCTCCAGTGCCCAGCCGTGTGTGCTCTTGGAGTTATGAGACACTTTTCTCTTGGAGAAAACTGGCCAAGTACTCTTTTTGCTCTTCTGATGTGTAGACAAGATTTAAATTAACTCCCAACAGCAGCGGAGCTTGAAATGTAGAGTGGTATACTACTTTATTTAAACAGTCTCTTCATGTTTGTCATTTTACATGGATGGTATCGTAAGACAAGTAATGACAGATGAAGACCTGCCTTGCAGAGGGAAAACTAAATTACACGACTTTTATTAAGGCATAAATAAACCTATTAACCATTATCTGGAATGCCAATTAGTAGAAAGAACAGTGACAATTTTATTTATCAACATTAAACACAATTATTAATTACAGACCTGATGAATCTAGCAACTAGCAGGCCATGTTGGATATGCTGGGACCTTAAGTCCATTATATGAGAGGAATGATTACCAAAATCCTCTGGGAAAATGAGTAATTGTAGTTGTAAAATTTTAATTGCCTTGGAGTAAGGAAAATTATATTTTCTTTTCTGATAACATAGTGTGACATTACAGTAATAAGCTTCAGTAGCTATAAATAGAAAATAAATTTGTTAGGTTTTAAAACAAAAGATTGATGATGACTTTTTAGTGTCATAGTGTTTGGTATGTAGGAATACTGTAAATACATGCAGATTTTCTTTAGGTACATTATTTAGTGGGTAAGCTGTTTCCTACTCAGTGAAAATTGATATTGGAGGGAGCTTCTTGAATGGATTGCTATTGGTTAATAGGAATTATATAATTGAGAAAATATTTTCATTATGTTGTGATTGGCAGTATTGTGAAATGAACATGCAACAAGTCCCGTTTTTCTGTGCCTTTTTTTTTCTTTTGAAGATCCAAACTCCAGAATTTGTGGGCATTTACTTATAGGGGCAGCCAAGAATTCTTTCGCGAAACTCATGGATAAAATTAGTTTGGCAATGGACAGCATACCTTTGCACAACAACAGGAGTATTACATATGTAGAAAAAGACTCCCTGGTTCAGAGGCTGGCCCGTGGACTTCATAGAGTAAACACATTGGCCCTGAAATGTGGTCTGCAAGGCCATGTGCCCATTTTGGTATGTATGCAGTTTCATTAAATAGGGATTTTAGAACTTGTAAATTTAATTCAAAATCAAGTTTATTTGTAGCTTAAATTAGTTGCACACAAGTATATGCAAATTCTTTTAGATTTCGTGTAATCATTTAATATAATAAATGAAAGCCTCCAAATAAGTGTCAATAATATCAGAATACAAAAGTTCTGGCATGAGTTCTGAATTTACTGTTCTCTGTAAGTATACTACAGCAGAATTGTGTAAGAATTAATTGATCATTACATTTTCTAGTCATGTAGATTATTTCTGCCCTTTATTACATGTAAGGCACATTATTGGTCACATAAAAAATAAAGCTTTCACTTAAACAAGTTTTAGTAAGAGCTGATATTGTTATCTGTGTATCCCAGGTTACATTTATTTTGGTAAAATGGTCATTGCTGTGGACTTCTTAGAAAATCTGTAGTGACTTCTTCTAAAATTGCTCTTGTTTGACAACAGAAAAGCACAGCATCGTTACAGAAGCAAATATTTGGATTTACACAAAGGCTGCATGCAGCAGAAGTGGAGCGTCGCTCACTGCGCTTAGAGGTCACAGAACTGAAACGGAATCTGAATGAAATGAAGAAGGAGCTTGACAAAACCCAGGGTCTCCAAATGCAATTAAATGAATTTAAGCAGTCTGTAAGTATATATGATTTTAAAAACCATTGCTTCGGTAAGTGCTTCTCTGATATTAAATATATATTGTATACATATAATATGTATATAAAATGTCAGAGAGCAAATGCATGTTTGTTTTTATTAATTTTTTATATTTTTCAGATAAATTAGTCCCCTCAATAGAATTTCTTTAGAAAACTTCCCTTCTAAAATGCCCTAACAATACAATTCAAACTTTCTAAGAGATTGGAACTTAAATGTTCTCATCACAAAGTGAAGTAATAATTACATGACTTGATAGGGTAGCCAATGCTGCAGTGGTAATTGTTTTGCAGTTTAGAAGTGTTTCAGATCAATATGTCATATATCCTAAACTTAAGCAATGTTATATGTTAATTAAATAAAAAGCACAGAATCATTAAAATCATCTCAGTAAAGAAAACTAAGAAAAAAAAAGTTACATCAGATGCTTAAAGGAGTACTGACTGACTGTTAGCAGAGCTCATAGCTCTGTTAAAACATGACTGTGACTGAAACATAGGGAATGATATGGTTAACTGCTAGAGCAAATAAGCTTTAGTTGAATAACTCGTTTGCAGAAAATGCAAAGAATGTGCACCAAGAAATGTTTAGCGTGAATTACTTTCACTGAAGTGTAGAAATAGAAATAGGATTAATTGAAGTAATAAGTGAAGGAATGAGATATGACATTTTTTATATTTGGCATACAATTATGTAGTATAACGTCGTGATGATTTCTAACATTTTATGATCATATTGACTATCATGCATCAGATACTGACCCTAACTGATCCATTTAGTCCTCTCATGCCAATAATAGTTCAGTAGTACTTTTATCCTTTCTTTTTTTTTTAAACAGGTTAGGGATGTAGGATACAGAACAGCTAAGTAATTTGCTCTAAGTCACACAGTATGTGGAAATTATGGGGTTTGAAGCTCATAATTCTGACTCTAAAACTCAAACTTTTAACCACTTCACTAGTGGTTAATGTTCATATCTAGTTATATTAATAAAGGATTATTATACAAACAGTATAAATGGCAAAATGATGTTATTTTCCTCTTAAAAAATTGGGGAGTGTGCCTCAAACCATCATCTTTCATTTAATTCAATCAAAGTGTGTAGGAGGCAAACAGAATAGTTTTTTCAACTTAGTCTAGAATTGTAACATAAAGGGATACATCATACCTGCTGAAAGTGTTTCAGTACTTGTATTGTTTTGGAATACCATGTTCATCTACTGACACTTGTTCTTTAAAACCTAACTCCCATTATCTTTTTATTTTTTATATATTCATTTTTAAATTTAAATTTATTTATTTTAATTGGAGGCTAATTACTTTACAATATTGTATTGGTTTTGCCATACATCAGCATGAATCTGCCATGGATATACATGTGTTCCCCATCCTGAAATCCCTTCCAACCTACTTCCCCATACCATCCTTCTGGGTCATCCCAGTGCACCAGCCCCAAGCATCCTGTATCCTGCATTGAACCTGGACTGGTGATTCGTTTATTATATTACACAGTCAACACACAGAAATCCCTTGCATTCCTATACACTAATAATGAGAAAATAGAGAAATTAAGGAAACAATTCCATTCACCATTGCAATGAAAAGAATAAAATACTTAGGAATATATCTACCTAAAAAACTAAAGACCTATATATAGAAAACTATAAAACACTAGTGAAAGAAATCAAAGAGAACATTAATAGATGGAGAAATATACCATGTTCATGGATTGGAAGAATCTATATAGTGAAAATGCATATACTACCCAAAGCAATCTATAGATTCAGTGCAATCCCTATCAAGCTACCAATGGTATTTTTGACAGAGTTAGAACAAATAATTTCACAATTTGTATGGAAAGACAAAAAACCTCGAATAGCCAAAGCAATCTTGAGAAAGAAGAATGGAACTAGAGGAATCAACCTTCTTGGCTTCAGGCTCTACTACAAAGCCACAGTCATCAAGACAGTATGGTACTGGCACAAAGACAGAAATATAGATCAATGGAACAAAATAGAAAGCCCAGAGATAAATCCACATACCTATGGACACCTTATCTTTGACAAAGGAGGCAAGAATATACAATGGAGAAAAGACAATCTCTTTAACAAGTGATGCTGGGAAAACTGGTCAACCACTTGTAAAAGAATGAAACTAGAAAAGAACACTTTCTAACACCACACACAAAAATAAACTCAAAATGGATTAAAGATCTAAATGTAAGGCCAGAAACTATAAAACTCCTAGAAGAGAATGTAGGCAAAACACTCTCTGACATAAATCACAGCAGGATCCTCTATGACCCACTTCCCAGAATATTGGAAATAAAAGCAAAAATAAACAAATGGGACCTAATTAAAATTAAAAGCTTCTGCACAACAAAGGGAGCTACAAGCAAGGTGAAAAGACAGCCTTCTGAATGGGAGAAAACAATAGCAAATGAAGCAACGGACAAACAACTAATCTCAAAAATACACAAGCAACTCCTGCAGCTCAATTCCAGAAAAATAACCCAATTAATAAATGGGCCAAAGAGCCAAACAGACATTTCTCCAAAGAAGACATACAGATGGCTGACAAACACATGAAAAGATGCTCAGCATCACTCTATCAGAGAAATGCAAATCAAAACCACAATGAGGTACCATTTCACGCCAGTCAGAATGGGCTGCGATCCAAAAGTCTACAAGCAATAAATGCTGGAGAGGGTTTGGAGAAAAGAGGTGTGGAACCCTCTTACACTGTTGGTGGGAATGCAAACTAGTACAGCCACTATGGAGNAGATGGCTAACAAACACATGAAAAGATGCTCAACATCACTCATTATCAGAGAAATGCAAATCAAGACCACAATGAGGTATCATCTCACACCAGTCAGAATGGCTGTGATCCAAAAGTCTACAAGCAATAAATGCTGGAGAAGGTGGGGAGAAAAGGGAACCCTCTTACACTGTTGGTGGGAATGCAAACTAGTACAGCCACTATGGAGAACAGTGTGGAGATTGCTTAAAAAACTGGAAATAGAACTGCCTTATGACCCAGCAATCCCACTGCTGGGCATACACACCGAGGAAACCAGAATTGAAAGAGACACATGTACCCCAATGTTCATTGCAGCACTGTTTATACTAGCCAAGACATGGAAGCAACCTAGGTCCATCAGCAGATGAATGGATAAGAAAGCTGTGGTACATATACACAATGGAATATTACTCATCCATCAAAAAGAATACATTTGAATCAGTTCTAATGAGGTGGATGAAACTGGAGCCTATTATACAGAGTGAAGTAAGCCAGAAAGGAAACTAACACAATATATTTTAATCAACTTTATTTCAATTTAGGGCTTCTCAGGTGGCACTAGTGGTAAAGAACCCACCTGCCAATGTAGGTAGATGTAAGATCTGTGGGTTGGGTCCCTGGGTCGGGAAGATCCCCTGGAGGAGGAAATGGCAACCCACTCCAGTATTCTTACCCAAAGAATCCCCTGGACAGAGGAGCCTGGTGGGGTTCAGTCCTTGGGGTCATAGAGTCAGACATGACTGAAGTGACTGAGCACGCATATGTTTCAATTTCAGAAAAGATCCTCTTAACTGTTATCTGTATGGGATCCTCAGTTAGCTCTGACTGCTACTGGGATTATTGGGAAGTGGAGGGAAGGGAGCACAGGGGCTTGAGGTGCATTTGCTGAGGTCCGTAGTCATCCATACTTTCAATATTTATTTATTGAGAACCTACGGTCTTGCCATGGGTCCTCTAAGTCTTGGGCACACAGCAGTCAATAAAGCACTCATGGAACATCCAATCTAGAACCCACTTCCTCAGCCCACGGGCCCAAGGGGAGGATCACAGTGGGGTGTTTGGGGGTGCATGGGTGGCCTGTGATAATCCCATAGGCGTGGTAGAGGCCACGCTGAAGAAAATGCCAGCTCTTCTCTGGAACTGCACATTTTGGGCTGAAGTTCAAATTCAGTCACACAGCCCCTTCTTGAGAAGGTGGTGTTTGCATACCCCTTTGTTTTTGCAGAGCGGAGTTGACAAGAAACTGGGTTGCCCTCACCTCTTGCTTCCACCTGAGGCTGAGAAATCTTCCTCCTTCCTCTCTTCCATCTGGCACTTCTGGGACCTCACCTTGTCTCTGTGACTACAAGAGCAGAGTATCAGGCAGACTTGGGAAATGATTTTCTTGGAGAAACTTAAACTGCAATAGTTTGTACAAAGGGCTTTTTATACCTCACCACACTGAGTTTAATTTAGAGGAAGCTTGCAGACTCCAGATAAAGTATTTTATTCTTTATATATTTATTATCTTTCCATGGTCTATTTTAGTGAACTTAGAAAACAAGACTTTAGCCTGAAAGGAGAGCCAAAAAAATTTTTTTTAACATATAAAAGACCCAGCCCACAATCTTGATTGTTTCTTTCCTTTTTTTCTTAAGTTTCTTTGCTCAGTTGGGTTCTGGGCCCTTTCTGTCTTGTCTAGTTTACACTTTGGAGGAGATAGACAAACCCTGAGGCTGGCCTCCTGTAAAGTGGGAAAAGCTCCACTCCTCATAAACCTTCCACACTCACAGCAGGTTTTGCTTGGCCGGGCGTCTCTCTCCTTGAATGCCTGCTTGTCCTGGGGAGACAGGCATGCTTATTGTTCTTGGAGGGGGAAAGGGTTGAGTTACAGCCTTTCTCTCGAAGAGTCCTTAGTGCTCTGAAGCCCCCAGCAGTCTGCTCAAGCCCAAGGGCGGTGTTGGATCTCAAGGCTTTCCACAACACTTGCTGTCCCAGGGCCCCTGCCTTTTCTGCGGGCAGTGGAGCGGAACCAGCACTAAGAAATAACAGTCCTGGATTCAGTCCTGGCTTCTCCATGTATTAGCATCACTGGACAAGCCCCTTCCGTTTTCAAGTCTTACATTTTTCTTCTATAACAAAAGGATATTACTTCCTCTGAGAACTACTGTGAAGGCCAAGTGTGACAATAGATGTGAAAGCCATGTAAATTGCACATGCTGTATTATACGCAGTTTGAGTTTATTCCAATTTGCTCTGATTCAGGATTTAGATGATCTACATGTCTCAGTGTTCCTTATGCCACTGTGGCTCTGACAACCCATTGGCAGGGATTTGGGTCAGTTGATGGATATGGAAAGGGGGTTTTTGTAAGGAGTGTGATGAGCAAACGAAAGCAAATTTTATAGAGGGAGGGCTACAGGCAGATGATGGGCTTGTTTTGGGAGGCACTCTGTGAGACATAGAGTCTCATTCAGTGTCGGCTTGGGGCTTGAAACACAGAGCAGAGAGAAAGCTCTTCTCTGAGCCCCTGGACAGAACTCAGTATGGCTATAGCGTGGTGAGGGCTGCCAGGAAGACAGGGCAGCCCTGCCTCAGGCATCATGCTGTCATAGGGCATTGTTGTTCAGTCGCTAAGTTGTGTCCGACTCTTTGTGACCCCATGAACTGTAGCTTGCTTGGCTTCCCTGTCCTTCACTATCTCCTGGAGTTTGCTCAAATTCATGTCCCTTGAGTTGATGATACTATCTAACAACCTCATCCTCTGTTGCTCCCTTCTCCTCCAGCCCTCAATCTTTTCCAGCATCAGGGTCTTTTCTAGTGAGTCAGCTCTTCACATTAGGTGGCCAGTCCTTTGCATCAGTACTACCAATAAATATTCAGGGTAGATTTCTTTTAGGATTGGCTGGTTTGATCTCCTTGCAGTCCAAGGGATTCTTAAGAGACTTCTTCAACACCACAGTTTGAAAGCATCAGTTCCTTGGTGCTCAGCCTTCTTTATGGGCCAACTCTCACATCCATACATGACTACTGGAAAAGCAAGAGCTTTGACTATATGGACCTTTGTCAGCAAAATGATGTTTCTCCTTTTTCATACACTGTCTAGGTTTGTCATAGCTTTGTCAGAGGTCATTGGCACTAGCNAGATGCCATGATCTTCATTTTCTGAGTGTTGAGCTTTAAGCCAACTTTTTCACTCTCCTCTTTCACTTTCATCAAGAGGCTTTTTAGTTCCTCTTCACTTTCTGCCATAAGGGTGCTGTCATCTGCATATCTGAGGTTATTGATATTTCTCCTGGCAATCTTGATTCCACCTTGTGCTTCATCTAGCCCAGCGTTTCTCATGATGTACTCTGCATATAAGTTCAATAAGCAGGGTGATAATATACAGCCTTGACGTACTCCTTTTCCTATTTGTAATCAGTCTGTTGTTCCATGTCCAGTTCTAACCGTTGCTTCCTGACCTGCACATAGGTTTCTCAAGGGGCAGGCCAGGTGGTCTGGTATTCCCATCTCTTTCAGAATTATCCACAGTTTATTGTGATCTACACAGTCAAAAGCTTTGGCATAGTCAATAAAGCAGAAATAGATGTTTTTCTGGAACTCTCTTGCTTTTTCGATGATCCAGTGGATGGAGTGTATAGCCAAGCTTAAAACAAAGTGAGAAAAGTGTTCATGTACTGGAAATAAAGATGATATCCAAAAGGAAATGGTAAGAGGAGGTGAAGTCTAAATGGCTCATTGGGATGTGCAAACCTAACTGGAGACTGAAGTTGATAGTCATAGTGTTAGTGAAATCTAGGCTTCAAGCCCTGTGGACTAAAAATGTGCTACCCATGAGAAGCATAGGGTCTGAAAAGGCTGCCCTTCTAGGAAAATGCAGCCTAGAAAGCCTCTTCCTACTAGCTACAGGGGATTTGATTTTTACTCAGGATATGACTTCCCTGGTAGCTCAGATGGTAAAGAATTTGCTTGCAATGCAGGAGACCCAGGTTCAATCCCTGGGACAGGAAGATCCCCTGCAAAAGGGAATTGCAACCCGCTCCAGTATTCTTGCTTGGGAAAATCCCATGGTCAGAGGAGCCTGACAGGCTACATACAGTCCACGGAGTTACAAAGAGTTGGACATGATCGAGAGACTCACAATTCCTATACAAATCCCTATGTGGATACATGTTTTGACTACTCCTGGGTAATACCTAGGAGTGGAAATTCTGGGTCATATGATAAGAGTACATTTAAAATTTTAAGAAATTGCCAAGGTATTTTTCCAAAGAGGCCCCATGATTTTGCATTTCCAATACCTTGGAATATGAGTTCCATTGGCTTCATATCCTGGTGAATACTTGACCTTGTGAGTCTTTTTCTCTGTTCTTTTGAGTGGGTAGTGGTATCTTTTTTGATTTGATTTTGCATTTTACAGATGACTAATGATGTTAAGTATCTTTTAGTAAACTTATTATAATTAGTCATTCATGTCTTCTTTGGGGCCTCCCTGGTGGCTCAGATGGTAAAGAATCTACTTGTAATGCAGGAGGCCCTGGTTTGATCCCTGGGTCATGTAGTTCCCTTGGAGAAGGAAATGGCAACCCACTCCAATATTCTTGCCTGGAGAATTCCATGAACAAAGGAGTCTGGTGGGCTACAGTCCATGGGGGTACCAAGGGAATGTCTTCTTTGTGAAATATATGTTCAGAACATTTGATATTATAAGCTTTGGGGGTTTTGTTTTCTTATTCCATTCCAAAATACAATTCTTTCTATTTTCTGTATACAAGTCCTCTGTTGGATGCATATTGAGAATGTTATCTTCCGTTTTGTGATTGGCCTTTGCGTTTTCTTAACAGTGTCTCTCAGGTAGAAGAAGTTTTAAATTTTGAAAAATTTTAAATGTTATGGTTAATTTTTGTCTTTCACCTAAGAAATGTTTCCTACTGTGATGCAGAAAGACTTGCCTATATTTTCCTTTAGCCAATTCATGCTTTAAGCTTTTACTTTTAGGTCTATGATTCACTTTGAGTTAATTTTTATATATGATTTGATGTAAGAGTTGAATAGATGTTGAGTTGTTCCAGTGCCTACATATTTACCATATTTGAACCATATTTCCTTTTTATGTCTTATATTTTCATTTAGTATTATTTTCCTTCTGCTTTAAGAACTTTCTTTAGCATTTTGTACAGTGGATGTCTTTATTATTAGGAAGTATAAGGGTACCTTCACTCTGAGAACCTCTGGTGTAAAGTTCTTGAGATGACCTGGGAAAGATAAGAGCCAGAGAAAAGTAGAGGATTGGCTTTAGATAAGAGGGACACTTCCCTATTATATATGTAGAGAAAGAGTATTAGATGAGGGCATTAGAAGACAAACTTTCTCATTGATGTTTCTTTTTTCCTTGTGGAGGAGGCAGATTCATACCTATTGAATAAAGAGGGAATTTGGAGGAGGAAAATACTTGAAGAGTAGAGAAGATTTGAAACAGTTATTGTAAAGGGTAGGGAGGTAAATCAACAATAGAAATATGACCAGTGTGCTAGGTAAAAATATAACTGGAGGGGTCCTTTGAGACTGATCATTAGGTTAAACAGTAAATGGGAAAGGCTATTTGTTTGATATCATAAAGCAGGATACCTGAATCAGTGCTTTTGGATGCAGAACAAATTATGGGATAAAAGGCTCAGAGTTTGAGTATGGAATGGGATTAAATAGAGGACATGAAGAGGCCAAGGAAAAAATGAGAGGTCATATTTATAGATGTGTTGCCCATATTATCTTTCAAGTTACCCAAATGTATAGAGTAGATACTGGAGTGAGACAAAAGCTATGAACCAGTTACATATAACTGAGAATCAGCATAAATGTATTTTCAGTGTGTAGTATTTCCAATGTATTTAATTTAGCATTAGAGCCGTACTAATATGGTAGCCACTAACCACATGTGTCTACTTAAATTAATTAATATTAAAAATTCAGTTCCTCAGTCACTATGTCTACATTTCGAGTATGGAGTAGCCTCATGTGTCTAGTGACCGCCATATTAGCAGCACAGATACAGAAAGCACCTGTCATCACAGAAAGATCTATTGGACAGTGCTAGTGTGGAGGACAGGGGCATCTAGATCTGTCACAGACACATGAGGCATGAAAATGGACACTCTACTGTAATATTCTTTCCATTATGCAGAAACATTTTAGAGCCAAACAGCTTAGGAAAGATAAGCTCTATTGCCGATTGAATTAATAGAACTAGTTTAATAGTTGTAAAGTCTCTAAGAACTCTGAAGTCAGTGAAGGGAGCATACTCTGAAGATAGAAACTACAGTTAAATAATAACATATCTCTCTCTTATTGGGAACTATAGACAAATGAATATGGGAAACATAGTATGGAAAAAAGTAAAGCAAATTAAAGATTTGTTTAGTTTTTCCTTATTCCCCAGTCCCTCCCTGAGATATTTTGTATCGTTGTCTTGGCCTATAGTATCTTTAGTGTTACTACGCTTCTGAAGAAGTTTGCTAGCAACCTTTATTTAGTATGGGTAGTCTGTAAAACAACAAAAAGCTACATTTCTAATGTAGTTTTTTTCAATGGTTTTGAGTAAGCTTATGTTTAAATATAGTAACTACTTAAATGAAGCATTTTAATCTGGGATCCTGCCTTATGTGTTTTTATGTTTAATTGAGCGCAGATTCTGGTTACAGGTAGACCCTCTGTGTTAATGGAGTAGGTGAACGAATGATTGACAAAAAACATTTGTTACTTCAATGAGAGAGTTGACCTGTGGTTACAATACTTAGAGGAGCTAATACAGAAAAATGTACCTTAAAATGGGTTGCTTCTGTGACAGTACGTAAAGGATGAGGCACTGGCAGAAAGATCAGGCAGTTTGTGGTGGGGAAATTGGTATCAGAAGTGGAAAGATGGAAATTCATGTAAGCCGTGGCCAGACATTTGATAAAGCTATACTTGTGATAATTTAGGAAGCTAACTTTCCCTGTAGTTCTAGGGAAAGTGGTTGATATATTTTGGCTTTGACATTCTGCTTTGAACAAGGTATTGCAAGAAAGAAAGGAACTCAGGAAAGAATTAGTTGGCTTATGAATATAAAAGAAAGGTCAAAGAGAGAGTAAAAATCTGGGGCCAAAAGGAGGTGATTATGACTCAGGCCCATGGCAAAGAATAAATTGGGGTATGGCTTTCTTACTCTAACCTGCTATCTTAGATGACTTCAAGATAACCACCACCAAGTTCTGATAGCTCAGCTGGTAAAGAATTTGCCTCCAATGGGAGACCCAGATTTGATTCCTGGGTTGGGATGATCCCCTGGAGGAGGACATGGCAATCCACTCCAGTAGTCTTGCCTGGAGAATCCCAATGGATAGAGGAGCCTTGCAGGCTACAGTCCATGGGGTGGAACAGAGTTGGACATGACTGAGCAACTAAGCGCAGCACATTCTACACACTATACCAGTGTGCACCACTGGAAAACCCTCGCTGAGGATAATCTCCAAGAAAGAATCTTGTATTTATTGGTACATGGCACTGACTGGAAGTAAGCAACTTAAAACCATACCAGGTTTTGTGTTGCCAAGACTAAAATTGTTGTTCAGTCACTAGTTCATATCTGACTCTTTGCAACGCTACGGACAGGAGCACAGCAGGCTTCCCTGTCCCTCACTATCTCCTGGAGTTTGCTCAAATTCATATCCATTGAGTCGTGATGCCATTCAGCCATTTCATCCTCTGTCACCCTCTTTTCCTCTTGCCCTCTATATTTATTGGCATCAGGGTCTTTTCCAATGAGTCAGCTCTTCACATCAGGTGGCCAAAATATTGGAGCTTCAGCATGAGTCCTACCAATGAATATTCAGGGTTGATTTCCTTTAGGATTGACTAGTTTGATCTATACTCCAGAGGACTCTCGACAAAAATAATCTTTTACCCTTTGAGTTTTAAACAATAAGGCTTAAATGGTTTATTCATATATCATTTTAATTGATGCACAGAATTCCATACTGTAAATAAGTTGCATTTATTTAGTTATTCATCTACAATGGGCATTAGATTTGTATCAGTTTTAAAGATATAGATTTGAAGAACAAGGCTGAATTCCTGGCAAGGCCATGATAGATCTAGCTCTGGTACATAACCTAAACTCAATAAATTTTTTAATTGAATTTAGTCACATGATAAAGCTATTTTTTGCATCTGCATATACAGTGGAGTAATTGTCAGTATAGTTCATTTTAGAATAGGGACCTGTGATTTGCAGTTTCAGTGAATGGAAGGTCTTGAGAATGCTATGGTATTGGCATTTGTGGTAGTCCTCTGCACTTGAGGTATTCCTTTGAAAAAGGATAATATTCCTAGTGTTAATCAATTCTATCAGGTACATAGAAATATTGAAAAATAAAGCATCTGAAATAGCCCATTGGTCTCCCCAAATAATACTGGTACCTGTAACTGGTCCCAACCTGGTCAGTATTATTTGGGGAGACCAGTGGGCTATTTCAGATGCTTTGTTTTTCAATATTTCAGCATAACTGATAGAACTGATTAACACTAGGAAAATGGAAGGCCTTGAGAATGCTGTGGTATTGGCATTTGTGGTATTCCTCTTTGCACTTGAGGTATTCTTTTATTCACAGCAGATCCCTCATATACCAGTTCCTTTGTCTAACCCAACTCCTATTCTTACGTCCTTTTCACCCTCATTTTCCATCCTCTGCTGACTTCCGCTGTCCTGTGCTTCCTCTCACAGAGCTGGAGCAGCCTCACAGGGTCTCCAGGCTGGTGCCTCTTCCCCGCTCCCTGTCTCATCCTTTGCCTTCTTGCAGCTGTTTTGCCTTTACCTTGTTCGTGTCTTTTTTTAAACAGAAAATGAACTCTGTGGTTTATTACTTTCCTATCTCAAAACTTAATTATGCTTACACTATGGATAGGAAAGAAGTAAGAAAAAAAGGTATGCTTTTCAGATTTCACAGGAAATAATTGGTGAAGATATTTTGGAGTAATTGTGGCAAAAGGTCACATTTTATGAATATTTGCCCTCTTTTTATTTAATAGTATCCTAACCTTTATATTATTAATATTATTTGCAATACTCTTCAATTATAGAACAGGAGTGTTGCAATGAAGTTATTTACTTAATTTTGAATAAATAGCCAAATTTTCTCTAGTAATCTTTTACACAAAAGAGCCCTCAAATTCATTTACTTTAAAAAATTTAAACACTTTTTAGTTGATGAACCATGATTATAATAATTAACATCTATCATGTAACCCATTTTCATAAAGTAGGATTATTAGCATCATTACTTAATTTAAAAGTCTTATCATTTTTTAACTTTAATCCCATATATGTATTTTTTATCTTTCTAATGACTTATACCATTGAGACCTATAGGGTAGTCAATTATATTTCAAGGTCAGAGAAAAAAGAATTAAGAAAACAAAAGCTCTCAGATAATTTTTTTAAAAAATAATAATTTAGCAGAAGACTCAGGCTAGAGGCTAGAAGATTGACAAAGAGTTTTTTCCCCCACTTATGTTAGTCTGGGCAGAAGAGAAAAATACATATAAAATAAAATACATTTTCTTTTAAATTTATTGTGATGTTTTCCTTTTTTCCTAAGTATAGATACTCATATATAATTTTAAGACACCTTTTTCCATATTTGTCCTCTATGAATAGTAATTATCATGCTTCTTCATGCCTGTGCTGAGTCACTTTGTTTGTGTATGACTCTTTGCGGCCCTATGGACCATGGTCCTCCAGGTTCCTCTGTTCACGGATTCTCCAGGCGAGAATCCTAGAGTGGGTTGCCATTTCCTTCTCCAGGGGATCTTCCCAACCCAGGGATTGAACCCATGTCTCTTTATATCTCTTGCACTGGCAGGTGAGTTCTTTACCTCTAGTGTCACCTGGGAAGCCCATCATGCTTCTTGTTTTTTTGTTTTTTTGGTTACTTTTCTCAGTCACTCAGTCGTGTCCAACTTTTTGCAACCCCATGGACTGCAGCATGCCAGGGTCCCTGTCCTTCACCATCTCCCAGTTTGCTCAAATTCGTGTCCATCGAGTCGGTGATGCCATCCGACCATCTCGTCCTCTGTTGTCCTCTTCTCCTCCTGCCTTCAGTTTTTCCCAGTTTCAGGGTCTTTTCCAATCAGTCGGTTCTTTGCATCAGGGGGCCAAAGTATTGAAACTTGAGCTTCAGCATCAGTCCTTCCAGTGAATATTCAAGACTGATTTCCTTTAGAATTGGCTGGTTTGATATCCTTGCTGTACAAGGAACTCTCAAGAGTCTTCTCCAACACCACAGCTCAGAAGCATCAAGCTTTGGTGCTCAGTGTTCTTTATGGTCCAACTCTCATATCTATACATGACTGCTGGAAAAACCATAGCTTTGACTGTACAGACCTTTGTCAGCAAGGTAATGTCTCTGCTTTTTAATACACTGTCTAGATTTGTCATAGCTTTTCTTCCAAGGAGCAAGTGTTTTTTAATTTCATGGCTGCAGTTGAGTGTGCTTCTTAATTGAGTGTGAGTGCTAACCTTTGATTGGGCTTCCCTGGTGGCTCAGTGGTAAAGAATCCACCTGCAGTGCAGGACATGTGGGTTCAATCCCTGGATCAGGAAGATCCCTTGGAGAATGGCAACCCATCCCAGTACTGTTGTCTGGGAAATCCCAGAAACAGGAGCCTGGAGGGCTACAGTCCTTGGGGTTGCAAAGAGTAGACAGGACTTAACAACCTAACAACCACCACTACCACCACCACCTTTGGATAGATTATATATTTAAATATTACTTTAAATACTTTGAATCATACAGTTCAACTTTGTGTAAAATTTTTTTACAAGTGTCATTTCAGTTTGCGTTGTCTGATTAAACATGCTCTCAGTAAGAAAAACTTTAAAACCACAGAAGAAACAGGTAATTTTTTGTAATCCCATCATCATCCATATCATCCATATATAAACATTATGAATATTTTGACAAATAAAACTGGAAGTATGATATATAGATAGTTTTGTATTCTGTTTTTGGAGGTAGAATGACATTGTTTATATTTGCATCATATAAGCATGTATTGAAATATAGACAATGGTTATGCAAAAATGGGAACAGAGACCAGTTAGTTGCTAAGAGTTAATTTAGACCGGAGATGACAGTGGCTTGAGGGGGCTGGTAGGAGTAAAGAGTGGTAAGATTCTGGACTTATTTGCATTTGACAGTAAAACTTAGAGAATTTCTGATGATTTGTGTGTGAAGTATGAAAGAGATGAATCAAAGATGATCTTCAGCAATTGGGTGAATGAGACTGATACTTAAGCTGTCAATTATTTTAATAAGCCAGGTAATATTCCATCATGTGAATGTACTTAAATGTATTTAAATGTTTTCCCATTGTTGGATATTCAGATTGTATCCATTTTCACTGTTAAAAATTAGTATGTATATCTTACAATTAAGTCTTTGACCATGGAGTTGATTGTATTCTCAAAATAGAGCTCAAGATGCAGATTTTTGGGGTTCAAAAGATATAGCTCTTTTAAAGTGGTATGTGCGTCTTTAAAGCTGTGAATATTTTTTCAGAACCCATGTTTACACTGAGCGTATACAAGCACCTGCTTCGCCCCATCCTCATTGGCTTTGGGTGTCAGTACATATATCACAAGTAAAAGCAAATCAAAACTAGGAACGTTTGCCAGTTTGGCAGATAAGAAATGATATATTGTTTTGTTTTGCACTGAGCATAAAGAATAGCAATGAATTTCCCCCCACACAGATGGTTTTTGTTCACATAGTTCTGTGTGAAGGTAATTTGCTATTTGCAGTGTGGTAGTGGTGGTGGTGGTTTAGTTGCTAAGTCATGTCCGACTCTTGTGACCCCGTGGACTGTAGCCCACAAGGCTCCTCTGTCCATGGGATTCTCCAGGCAAGAATACTGGAGTGGGTTGCCATTTCCTTCTCCAATTTGTGTAGTTTTAGAAAAGAGGAAGAACTAACATTTCTGAGCATATGCTTCAGTTAGATATATTGTGAGGCACTTCATATTATTTTATTTAACAGTTACAAAATGTTCAGAGATAAGTATGATTGTTTAAATTTTATATATGAAGAAACATATCTGCAGATAATTTGTCAATATACATCCAGAAGTTGCTTTATAGGGAAACAGAATACATTTATAAATATTGCTTGAAAGCCTTCTCTTTGGGATGTTAATGGATTTAAAGGGTATTACTGTTGATAAATTATCCTACTAATTTGTTACAACATAAAATCTTAATATATTTTAGAGAAATAGAATGCTTGCTTCATACCTATTTAACGGGTAAGTTGATAAGTGCTGTGTTTTTTTTTGGTGTATTATAAGACTGTTTTCCATGACAGAGTAAAAAATTATTTGCCTTTTCACAAATTCATTCTTAAGTTAGTTTTTGAACAGACATTATTACTTCTATGCTTGAAAACATGCATATTCCTGTCACCTGTCATATGCTGCCTACTTAAGGAAGATTTAGTAGTAATGAATCTTACTTTCCCTTATCAATCCTCTTAACATACTCTGAATTAGGCTACATGGAAGATAAAATTCTCTCTTGAGCTTTACAAGAAGAAATTGTACAATTTCAAAAGTACCATTTAAATACATAAAAAATACTATATGAACTTTTCTATTCTCAGTCGTATTCATATATATACATATATACACATACTCTATACAATATTGGGCTTCTCCGGTGGCTCAGTGGGTAAAGAATCTGCCTTCAGTGCATTAGATTCAGGAGATGTGGGTTTGATCCCTGGAAGGAGAAGATCCCCTGGAGGAGGGCTTGGCCACCTACTCCAGTATTCTTGCCTAGAGAATCCCATGGACAGAGAAGCCTGGCTGGCTGCAGTCCATGAGATCACAAAGAGTCAGATGTGACTGAGCATGCATGCATGCACTATACAGTTGTACACTTTATAAAAATAAATTATAATATTTCAGGTAGGTATATATTCATTTATGTGTAAATTGCATGTGTATTTAATTATGTATTTATATATTTTGTTATATAAAGTTACACATATTAAATAGATAAATGCAGTTTATCAATGTAACAATTTTGTGTATGATTATATATTTCTACTTCTATATATTATCTATGTAAATATATAAACTATACATGTATGTATATCTGAATGTATTTAGGAATGTATATTGTTAGAAACATGTTCTAGGACATGTTTTGGGTGTGGTCTTTGTGACTTTTTGCCCTTAAGGTCACTTCACCCTAAGTCAGAAGGTGTGTACTGCCCCTGGGTTTTGGCAGGTACTTTGATTCACATGATCTAATGGTCTGAATTTACAAAGCCTGTGCCTTAGTAAGATCTAGATTTCACAAATTTTCTTTTTTTTTTTCTTTCTCTCTTCTTTATTTTGCAATTAAGTAAAATCTTTTACTGAAATAGTAGAACAGAGCAAAGTTCATGCAGGAAGCTGGCTGATTTCTATCATATAAACTCTTTAAGAAACAAATATCTATGTACAATTAGGTATCTTTCTAATTGTTTACTATTTATTCCCAGACTCATCATTTCACCCTGATTGGAATGGTTCCTTTTAATTTACTCTGGGGTTTCCCAGGTGGCCCAGTGGTATAGAACCCAGTGCAGGAGACACGGGTTCAATCCCTGGGTCGGGAAGATCCCCTGGAAAAGAAAATGGCAACCCACTACAGTATTTCTTGCCTGGGAAATCTCATAGACAGAGGAACCTGGCGGACTCTTTGGGGTGGCAAAGAGTCAGATTTGACTTGGCAACTAAAGTAATAGTATATACAGGTATCTGTTATCCGCCCAGTGCTGCTCACCTGAAACTATCACAGTATTATTAGTTAGCTATACCCCAATACAAAATTAAAAAATTTAAAAAAAAGCCCATTGCAACAACAAATTGACTCTGTTAGCTCCTAGTAGTCAAATCGTTGTTTGAATCCCATCTTGGCTCACAGTACTATTGTGAGATAGTCATTAATCCACGTGGTTTGGAGACTTAAGGCCAGTGTGCTGTTAAAATATTTCCTTTCCTCTTGGCTTCTCAGAACTGGATGGCGAAAATCCGTTTACTTCTGAGGTCACACTAGTGGTAAAGAACCTGCCTGCCAATGCAGGAGATGTAAGAGATGTGGATTCTAACCCTGAGGCAGGAAGAACCCCTGGAGGAGGAAATGGCAACCCACTCCAGTGTTCTTGCCTGGAGAATCCCATGGACAGAGAAGCCTCATGGGCTATAGTCCATGAGGTCACAAAGATTCAGACACTACTGAAGCGACTTAATACACAATTCATTTACTACGCTGAATGGATTCCCTGGTGCCTCAGATGGTAAAGAATCTGCCTGCAGTGTGGAAGACCTGGGTTCAATGCCTGGGTTGGGGAGATCCCCTGGAGAAGGAAATGGCAATCCACTCCACTGTTCTGGCCTATAGAATCCCATGGACAGAGGAGCCTGGTGGTCTACAGTCCACCGGGTCGCAAAGAGTTGGACATGACTGAACGACTAACATACACACACCACTTACTTAGAGGAAAGTTGGAAGAACTTCCTTTCTCTCTTTTTAAAATGTAATTCTCCCAAGTGTCTCTTCTCATGGCATGGGAGTAGGAAATGGAATCACCCCAGCTTTTCTTCTTCTTCCACTTATGACTGAATCTCAGATGAAAATATTTTTTCTAGTTCACAGGATTAGAAATAAAAACCATTGATTTGCCTCACGTTTGCAGAATTCATATTGCTACAGCCTTCTGCCTTAAGACTTCAATCCCATAATCGGTAACTGGAAGTACAGACAAGGAGTAGATGAGACTAGGCAGTGGTGGGTGGGTGGTGGGCGGCCATCCTGGCCTTAGTTCAAAGAGTGTTTCTTTGATGTAGGCAAGTGAGATTGTGACTCTCACACCTTTGGATTTCCATGAGGATTTTGAATCACACTCATAATATAACTCTAATGGATTAGATGCTTTGTATGTATTTTCTGTAATCTTTGCAGTTACCTGGAAAGATAACATAGAATACATAAATACAAATTACGAATATAAAATGAACTAAGGATCAGAGTTCTGAACACATTTTCCAAGAATCACATATTTGTAGATTTTGGAGTCAGAATTTGAAATCAGGGTCTGCCCAACCCTAGTCTATTCCATTTCCAATATACATTTTCTTTCAGAGTTTGGGGAATTTTATTTTCTCTCTATGAGAGATTTTTTTTTTTTAAAGAGAATTGGTGAAAATAGCTACAAATGGAAATTGGAATAATTCTAGAAGTGTCTTAATCTGCAGCTATTTAGCTTTCAAATACTTGTCTTCAACTTGAGTGTTTATAATTTAGACTATTTGAGATTCTGTTCAGTAGTGATGACAGGAGAGTACCAAAATGAGGTAGATGGTGAGCCTCAGAGCAGTAACATTTCTGCCCTGTACAATAATACTCAATAGATGCTTCAGAGTACATTCTCATTTCTTCCTGCTTTTTGCTCTTTTCTCTTTCTGGGACATCTGTTAGTCTGTCAGAAGTCAAATATCCTGACTTGATCCTTTGTGGTTCTTATAATTTATCTTCTATGTTCTCTTTACATTTTAGATTCAGACACAGCCTATACGTTTCTCTTAATTTTTCTGTTTAAATATTTTATGTTGGTATCATATTTTTTTCATAATTGCTTTATTTCCCTGGTTCTCTTTTTGTACTATCTTTTTTTTTTTTTTACTTTATTTTACTTTACAATACTCTATTGGCTTTGCATTTGACATGAATCCCCCACAGGTGTACACGAGCTCCCAATCCTGAATCCCCCTCCCACCTCCCTCCCCACAACGTCTCTCTGGATCATCCCCGTGCACCAGCCCCAAGCATCCTGCATCCTGCATCAAACATAGACCGGCGCCTCATTTCTTACATGATAGTATACATGCTTCAATGCCATTCTCCCAAATCATCCCACCCTCTCCCT
>SJYV01012602.1:64095-150121 GCA_006410875.1 Neotragus pygmaeus | reverse complement strand
TTGTTTCTGTTGCTCTTTCTTTCATGTTGGAGGTGTGGATGATTGCATTTTCCCCAAATGGCCACAGCGGTATTCCTGGTCCCACAGATGCTTCCTGAACCTTCTACTCTCACACCAGAAGTGAAGTCTGCTTCCCTGTCTGAAGTTGTGTGGCACTTTTGGCTGTCCCTATGGGTAGAACAAGGGGTTTCCGAGGTGGAGCAGTGGTAAAGAATCTGCCTGCCAATGCCGGAGGTGCATGAGATGTGTGTTTGATCCCTGGGTCAAGAAGATTCCTGTGTTCTTGCCTGGAAAAGTCCATGGACAGAGGAGCCTGGCAGGGTGCAGTCCACAGGGTCACAGAGAGTTGGACACCATGAGTGCCAGGGACACAGTGACCCTGCAGGACCTGCAGACCCAGGTCACAGAAGGCCGCCTGGCTTGGGCCTGTTCATTCTCTCACTGTCAACTCTCATCTCTCTCTGGGCTCTCTCTCAGTGTTCTCCGTGGGAATCTTGCCATCATTCTCTGAGGAGGTCCAGGTCATGTGGTATACTATGTAGGGCTGTTTTCAGCCAACAGCTCCAGCCAAGTTCTCCTTCAACAAGCCAGCAGCCACGGCCAGACATGGGAATGAGCCTTCAGATGATTTCACACCCCAGCCTTCTGCCAGGGCCCCAGTTATCAAGGAGCAGAGACTGCAGTCCTTTCTGTGCCCGGTTTTATTTCCTGATCCCAGAATGCTTGAGCCTAATAAATTGTTTTACACCACTGCAGTTTGGAATAATTTGTTACGTAGCCTTAGAAACTGGAACCTAGGCTTTTCTCAAATTTATGATAAGACTCGTTTGGTCATTCACACTTAGAGATGAAGAAAAATAAAAGCTAATTAGGAGCTCTTTGTGCAGAGACAAGACTTGATGGCTGGCTGGCTTTCCTTTACAGTGAATAGGCTGTGAGCCAGCTGTTAATCTGTGACCCCAAATGCAGATATTGGTCTTTGTTCTGTGGCACTCTCACCCATACCTAGCTGCCTTTCTCTCTCTTAGAGAACTCAAATCTTATTTGGTTTTGGTTTGTTTTATGGAATTAAAATTTTGTTTTCCTTGCTGGTAGATGTCTGTATCCAGAGGAGTCTGCCTGTTTAGGGGAGGGGCATATGGGTGTGGTTGATTATTTTGGATATAGTCTTTCACCTGACTCCTGTCTTCTGCCCCTGGACTTAGTCCTGCCCTGTCTTGTGTTTTGTGTTTTCACATCTTGAGTCTTTCCGTTTGTAGAGTACCACTACCCCTCTTTTCTGTACTCATCTTCCACTTAGACTCTAGGCTGAAGCTTCCTCTACTGCACTCCTTTTTTTTCTAGCTGTTTTTGCTTTTCATATGTATCTTTTGAAAATTTTCTTCTATAGATAGCCAGTCTCCCTTTTTATTGTTTTTTGTTGATACTTTTCCCTAAAACAGAGTTTTCATAGGGAGAGGAAATGTCGTTTTGAACTGGACTTTGGGCCTTCTTGAATCAATTGCTTGACTATGTATTTGTATAGAGATATTTCATTTCATCTAAGTTTGAAAATGTGTTCATATATACCTAGGAGTATGTTATATCTTTGCTATACTCATTAAAATTTAGCATATGTCTGATATTATCTTTCTTGCTCCCAATTTAGTGTATATGTTTAATCTGATTAAGCTAGTTAGGTGAGGGTGTCTTAAGTTTTGTTTCTTGTAGATTGAATAAACCTTTTGGGTTTTAAAAATCTTGTGATACTTAAACCTCTAGTTTCACGTATCCAAACTGTAGTAGCTGAACAGTCTTTTCTCCTTCTAAGCTGTGCCTGACCAATTAATGTTAGAATTCTCCATACAATGTCTGCTTTCCTCCAGGCCAGAGGGAGGGAAAAGGACTAACTTTGTTATTTCTTATTACCCAGTTAAAATCTGAGATGAGAACTTTTCTTTATTAGAAATCTTTAATGGTAGAACGTCTTAACAGAGTGAATATAGGGGCTGTAGAATTGAGAGGAATAAAGGATGAATTAATATTTTACTTTGTAAGATTAATAATATTTCTACCATAAAGAGATAGGATGAAGTATCAGTTTAGGGAATGCAAGAAAGATTTTTATTTCACATTTTGGTTTTATTTAATTTGATCATAACTGATCAAATAAATGATCATAAATTGGGGGGAATATATAATTGGTAGTGGTGGTAAAGTATGGTGAAAGAGGTAAGGAGTGGATGAAATATATTGGAAGATTTGAAAGGAAGAGCAGACAACTGTAGGGGAGATCTAAATTTGGAAGGCAATAAGAAAAAAGGTATAGAGAAACAGGACCTCAAAAGGGGATCCCCGATCCCTAGGTTGGGAAGATCCCCTGAAGAAGGGAATGTCTGCCCATTCCAGTGTTCTTGCCTGGAGAATTCCACTGGCAGAGGAGCCTTTTGGGGGCTATAGCCCATGGGGATGCAGAGTCAGATACGACTGAGTGACTAACACTTTCACTTTCAAATAAGCTGTATGTGAATTGTTTCATTGAAAACATTTCCAGTGGTGTCAAATGCCCAGAAAGACTGTGTGGTAAGTTTGAATCAGTGTCAAAAATATCTCTGTATAGGCTTAGATTTTTAGCTTTATTGATTTATTATTGACTGTGCTGGGTTTTCTGTACTGCGTGGGCTTTTCTCTAGTTGTGGAGAGCAGGGGCAGCTCTCTAGATGCAGTGCACAGGCTTCTCATTGACGTAGCCTCTCGTTGCAGAGCACAGGCCCCAGGGTGCGCAGGCTTCAGGGGTTGCAGCGCTTGAGCTCTGCAG
Source organism: Neotragus pygmaeus (assembly GCA_006410875.1). Lineage (NCBI taxonomy): Eukaryota > Metazoa > Chordata > Mammalia > Artiodactyla > Bovidae > Neotragus > Neotragus pygmaeus. The sequence continues at coordinate 147,324 of SJYV01012602.1, read as the reverse complement.
TTGTGCCTCCTGGGCTTTAGAGCACAGGCTCAGTAGTTGTGGCACACGGGCTTAGGTGCTCTGCAGCAAGTAGAATCTTCCTGGGTCAGGGATCGAACCCGTGTCTCCTGCATTGGCAGGCGGATTCTTTACATTGAGCCACCAGGGAAGCCCTAGGCTTAGTTTATAAGTAGCAACTCATTAAGAGAAGATATTTTTCAAAGGTAAAATTTATTCAATGAATAGCCGCTCCTGTTCCCAGGTACATCTCAGTTTACTGGGAGAGAACAGGTAAGTGTACACTTATGTATAGTACAGAGTAGAGAGGGCCAGCACAGAGATAGAAGGTGCTAAAGAAGCCTGAATGATCATATTTGTAAAAGTCATTTGTTGTCAGAGAATTGTTAAGTTTTCAGTAAAACTGTTTGTCGCTGTAAGATTATTTTACTCTTCTCTAAAAATACGTCAGAAAATTAGCTTCTGTTTATTTGAAGAAAGAGTCACCAGGGTTTATATATCCTTAGTTCATAAGTGAGCTTTCTCCTTCTTAATTGGCATGTGGAAGAGATTGGAAGGTGGATGCTGACACATGGAGTCCTGCCTTGGCTACAACAGTGGTGGAACCAGAGACCAGATTTCACGTGGTGAAGCATAGAAAGACTATCTATTGAGTGATAATTGTGTCTGGTCCTTTGCTAGACACTTCAAATATATTATTACTTTCAATCCTTATAGCAACCCATTATATAGGCAGCATAATTTTTTGTTTTGCAGATTAGGAAAATAAAACTCAGGGATGTTAGTAATTTGACCAAAGTTCCTTAGGAAGTAAATATTAAAGTAGGAATTTGTATTTAGATTTATTGGCTTTAAATTCCTTCTATTACATTTGCTGTGTGGATGGAGAATGAAAGTAGTAGATATAGATTTTTACTTTTGGAGAATTAACAGTGATGAAAGAAAAGATGATATATGATAACCTGAAGGAAGAGTCTGATAAAGTGAAGTGTAAAAAAATGAGGACCACCTAGGTATGTCTGAATGGAAGGCTGTGATTCTGAAAATACATAAAGATGAGAGAGAATGAGGAGAAAAGAAGAAAGAGATGAAAGATCTGAGGATGTGAGATTGGGTAAATAGGGTACCGTGAAAGTTAGTTGCCAGTTTTAAGGTCTAAATTATCCAAAACTTAAATAGCTATTAATGTATTTACCATGCATTTTTTCTCTCACTGAGAAGACTCCGCAAAATTTGCTATAAAAGAGATACATCTTACATATGTTAAAACTGTGTATAAACTATGTATAAGAACTATGTTAAAATTCTATGAAAGAGCTCTGTGTCATAATGGTAGCAAATATGAAAAGCTTATTACTGAATGAGTGAGAGTGGGGAAGTGTGTGGAGATTAAGGAGAATAAACTTATCTGTCTTCTTTGGTAGAGAAGTTGTTACTCTATTGAGTTGCTGAGAGTTGACAAAGTTATTGGCCCTCAAGCAGTGCACAGCTGGTAGCACCCAGAAAATCCCTTGTTGGAAAGCTATTTGGAATAGTTTTTATACTTTCATAAGTGGTTAAGACATTAAGTGAATATCTGGGTTAAACTAAATATCCTTACAAGAAAGTGTCTTTGTTGTTTGTTTCTATGGTGGTGAAAAGTTCGGAGAAGACTTGAAAGATAACCAGATCTGGATGACCTGTTGAGATTTACTTTAGCTTTAACTGTTTCACATACATTATACACAGGGTGTATGTAAGCAACCTCTATAGTATTATAATTCATATGTTATTCCAGTAACAGAAGAAAGTGATATTTACTTTCTTAAGTTCTGTACTATTGTTTGCTGCTTTATTAGACAGAAAGTATTTTAAAAATGAGATTTCCCCCAAACAAAACAACTCCCCAAACAACTACCAAATCTTCCCAGTCAATTCTAAAGACAATAAAGTCGATTATAATAGGAAGTGTAGACACTGGGATGGAGATATTCTTTAATGTTATTCTGTTTCTCACATGAAACCGTGCACTTAGAGTCTTTGGCCAGAATATCGGAAACTTTCCTCTCTGAACTACTGATTCTCTGCTTATTATTTATTGGGAGTAGAAAATGAAGCCATTGGATATTGGAAGTCAATCAAGAATCAATTAGTATTGTGCATTTTTGCAGTTCTATAAAGATAGATTGAAAACACTGTTTAAGAATTATGTAGACTCCTTCATGTTGATGTTTGACCGAAAACAACAAAATTCTGTAAAGCAATTATCCTTCAATTAAAGAATAAATTTTAAAAAATGAAAAAATAAACCTTCAAGCCCCACAAAAATAAAGAATTATGTGGAATCTTAAGTATTTAGAAATTGAACACAGAGACCCTGTTGAATTTATTTAAAGTTGAGTGATTCATCATATTATAAATAATTCCTTTGAGCCATTTACCGATTTTGGCTCTCCCCCTCAACTTTTCTTAAGGCCATCTCTTAATTTTTATGATCACAGAACTCTATTTTGTAAGTACTTTAAAATATATTAGCAGCTTCAAGGATCAAATGAAAATGAAACTAGAAGTTAGTTCATGTAAAAGAAAGGCACCTCACTAGGAGTATTTTTAGTGTCTAAGAAGTAAAACCACACTTGACATTTTCTTAATCTTCTATTTCTATTAACTTATGAAACCTGGAACTGGAGGCTTAATGGTATTATTTCTACATTGTAATTATACTAATAAACATCTTTGTCCATGACCTTGGAATTTACAGTGCAGTAGGAAAGATTTATTGACCTATGCTTTGGAAGAAGAATGGGATTATTGCATAAGTAGATTGCATGCTAAGCACATGTACTCGCATACCATTTATTCCAGTTAGTTTGAGCTGTTAACTTTTCTTTAGATTTTCTTTCAAAAATAGAGAGGGTTCTTGTTAAATCCAGATTCCTAAGAGATCTTTGTTACATTATTGAGTCGACTACAAAGTAACTACTTTACCTTGAAATGCACAAGAAGAATCAATAGGCCTACAAAACTGCCTTTTAAGAAAGTGTTTGAAATCATATTTTTCCTGGTAGCCTGAATATCAGTGTGTATGATTTTTCTTGGTTTCTGTCTTTCGCTGGTTTTGTTGCAGTATTAAAGTCCCTTTGAGTTAGAGGCTGTTTGAGTATTTTGGTTTTGATTTCTCTTTTGTCCCCTGCCCTGGCCTCCTCTTTGTTTGTCTTAGTTTCTGTGAAGAAGCACTGCTTACAAGGAATTTTCCTTTGGGTGCCTTTACTTTTTAATCTTAATATAATATCCCTATGACCTCCATTTCCTTTTCACTATAGTTGAGGTCTAAAAACGTTTTATTTTTTAAGCATTTAGTTGTGCAACACCATAGAAAGGCCACAAAAGTCTACAGGGGGCGTTTGCATGTTGAAACCTCTTCTCAAGTGATATACAAGTCAAATCTCTTTCTCCTCTAATTAGACCTTATTCAGTTGTGACTGGCATACGATCTCTTGGCACCCTGTCCTTAAATGAAGTTAAATTTTAGTCTGAAATATACATTTCAGTCTGAAAGCCAGCATTTTCAAGTATGTGTAAACTATTTGGAATTTTGTAAATGATATTCATTTATATTATGCCACATAAAATACATAATGACTGAAGTTGACTTTTGCCATGTTAAATGAGAGTCTTTAGTTTCTTTAAATAATTTCTTCTATGATTAATTGAATTGATACTAGGTTCAAGATACTTTATGTATTATAAAATGCACTTTTATAAACTTGTATTTGCTTAGTGGTTTATTTTATTGTTAACTATGGAGGGGGTTCTCTGTAATTTTATAAACATCCATTGTGGACTGTAGTTTCAGGAACTGTTTAAATTTTATTAGCATTGTTGCTCAATTAGAGATTAGTTTCTCAGAACTCTGCTAAGTAATGTGCAGATAATATTTCACCTATTATTAAAATAATTTTTGAGATAAATATTATTATCCGTAATTAACAGATGAGGAAACCAAGGCACAGAGAATTTAATTAATCCCAGGTTGCCAAGCTAGTGAATTGGTGGTACAAGGATTGAGCCCAGAGATGTTGGTTAATAATGATGTTGATAATAGTAAGACTTTTCTCCCTACAACTGAGTCAATTGTAGTGAGTGGATGAACCTAGAGCCTCTTAAACAGGGTGAAGTAAATCAGAAAGAGAAAAACAAGTATCATATATTCAGACATATATGTGGAATTCAGAAAAATGGTACTGATAACCCTAGTAGATAACAGACTTGTGGACACAACGGGGGAAGGTGAGGGTGGGATGAATTGAGAAGGCAACATTGATATATATACTGTCACATGTAAAGTAGTGAGAAGTTGCTGTATGACACAGGGAGCCTAGCCTGGCACTCTGTGATGACCTAGGACGGGGGGATGTGAGGGTAGGGGGCAGGCTTACCAGGGAGAAGATATATACCTAATTATGACTGATTCACGTTGTTGTAGAGCAGAAACCAACAGAACATTGCAAAGCAATTTTCTACCAATTAAAAATAAAAGACTTTTCTCTATAAATATTGTTTGCTTTGAGTACACTATAACAATGACACCAACCATATACTAATGATAAGTATTCTGTGGTTTACTATGAAAATGCTTTTATTTGTTATTTTAGGAGGCCAGTTTTTAAATTAGTAAAGAGTACATTATAATTTAAAGAGCTAATCAAAGTTTATTTGCTGTCTGAAAGTGTCAATTTTAGTTTTCATTAATCTGAGACTTAGTCATGGCTTTGTTTAGGAAATATTTAACTGTGTTCAATTATAGTAACCAACTTTAGAATATTACATTTATAACAGAGTGAGCATAAATTAAAATGTCTCAGACTTGGAGAAAATTGCCTAATTATATGTTTATATTTGTAACATGATTAGGTGACAGTGTTTAACTCATTTTAGAGGTGATTTTACCTCTATATGTTTCTGTTTGTAGGAAACAGTATGCTCAAGTTTTATTTGGAAGTTTAGCAATATTTTACTGTTACATCACTAATTCAACATGCTATTTCAGAAAATACCAGGGCTTACTAATTTTAAAATTAGAATTTTATTTTAATATTTTCACAATTAAACCTAGTGAATGACTTTTTAATGCTTCTATCTTAGGGAATGTGTATAAGTGTTATTTTCTATGTTTTAATTCCAAAAGAATATATAAGGTAGTATTAACTTTNGCTATTTCAGAAAATACCAGGGCTTACTAATTTTAAAATTAGAATTTTATTTTAATATTTTCACAATTAAACCTAGTGAATGACTTTTTAATGCTTCTATCTTAGGGAATGTGTATAAGTGTTATTTTCTATGTTTTAATTCCAAAAGAATATATAAGGTAGTATTAACTTTTATAAAGTTAAGATGCCTGAAACTATAAAGAGTAAAACATATTTTTCAGTTTTGTCTTCTGATAATGAAAACCATCCCAAATTCCAAAATGTTGTTAAGGAAGTGTAGGTACTTTATCATGATTATTGTTAAAGAGTACAGACTAGGTAAAATCACTGTGATTGATGGAACAGTAACACCTTTATAGTGGTTTCATCTTATTTCAGGAGTAAAGGCAGAGGATCAAAGTGGACCAGAATCATCAAGTGTACTTATGTGGTAGAAATAGAAATCATTTGTTTTTCTGATCTAAGTCTTATGGCAAAGAACAGACATAGAGTCCTTGTGCAATTTAGAAAATCGTTTATCGGTAGAGAATGTGTATTTAAGACTTGTATGCTGTGTCATGGCTAAACGTCTTAAAAAGAGGCAACTTTAATTATAAAGGGGGTTTGACAAAATCCCTTGAATCAGATGGAAGAATTATGCTGTGACTGTTAGCTTAAGAAATACTAGGGCTTATTAGTGCTTATTTTCTGGAAGGGAAACAAATCATTGAAACCTTCTTTCTCAAGGGGTTGTATAAATGATAGTGATTAAATTTAACTGTATATCACATATATCCATATATATATAGATAATTTTGACCATTCTATAAAGGGTTATGTAGCTATATAACTAATTTCCAACCCTTTGTTGAGTAGAGCACATTAAAAAATCAATTTGAATTACTATTGTTATGATATCCTGTATATAAATTTAAGCTAAGATTTCATGTTGAAAGCTGATCTTAAGAGAATTGTGTCAGTTGTGTTTTTTTGTTTAGTTTGTTTGTATATATTTTGTTTTGAAAATATGGAAAGTATTAATGACAGAAAAAAGGAAAATAAGAAAAGAGTAATTCTATTACCATTTTGATGTATACCTTTCAAAACTTTAATGAATATATTTACATCATGTTAATATGTCTATCATATGTATCTTAAAAATGTAGTATCATGTTTTATAGTATTATGCTGCTGCTACTGCTGCTGCTACTGCTAAGTCACTTCAGTCGTGTCCGACTCTGTGCGACCCCATAGACGGCAGCCCACCAGGCTCCCCCGTCCCTGGGATTCTCCAGGCAAGAACACTGGAATGGGTTGCCATTTCCTTCTCCAATGCAAGAAAATGAAAGGTGAAAGTGAAGATGCTCAGTCGTGTCCAACTCTTAGCAACCCCATGGACTGCAGCCTACCAGGCTCTTCCGTTCATGGGATTTTCCAACCAGTACCACATTTTAAAATTTAGAAATATATCATGGTCATTTAAAAATGTCAATAAATATAACTTATTTTTCAGACAGGAAAGAAAGAGAACAGAGAATTGCTTAGATATATTTTCTTATTAGAGTTTTTAGAATGAAAATATCAATTAAAATATGCATATATAAATTAGGAAAGGCTTTGGAAGAAAACTTTTAATGAATTATAACTCTATGGATAAATTTATTTTGATTTATAGTACATAGACGCAATATTTTTCTGTAAGATAATGGTACACATTTATCATATCTTTATACTGCCAAAAATATCAAATGACTTGCTCTGGTTTTAATATGTAGTTACAATTAGTTTCTTCTGATGATCTAATCAGACTTGAAACTGATTTTCTAAAGAATCCACAGATGATTTCATAGCTGTCTGATTCCTAGAGTAAATTGTCACATGTGGGAATAAAACTGTATTAGTCAGTATATTGTGTGTAATGTTGCAGTAACAAATGACTCCAAAATTTCAGTGGCCTTATGATAGGCAGCTTCTCACATGTACACACTCATCATGGATTAGCTGTGCTTCTGGATCATGGGTTCCTCACTTTAGGAGTGAGGCTGACAGAGCAGCCTCTACCTTAAAGACACTATTGGTTTCATGAAGCAACACTGTTTTAAATTCTGCCCACATTTCTTTAGCCAGAGAAAGAAACTTGGGCACTCTTGATTCTGAGAGGACAAGGAATATATAATCTTGCCAGAAGAGGCTCCATCAATTTGATGATCAAGCCAGATCTCAGTGAGACAGGAGAGTATACTTCCCCCTCAGGAAGGTGGAACAAATACAATCAGCTACAATAACTAATTGTTCAAACTTTATAAAATACAGAGAAGATAAAGAATCTGTTTTCTTGTTAGCCATATTGATCAAATTTTGTATAACTTTACAGTTTAATATCTGTAACTGGTTTACTCTAATTTGTTAAGACAGTTGAAAACAGGGAGCCATATGTCTCTTTGGCACTTTTTTTTGTTGCTTAGAGTTTTTATTCGTATAAAAAGATTGTTCAGTGTATTATTCTGTTTTTCTTTAAGTAAACTTGAATGTTCTAGACTATTAAGTGTTGGTCACTCAGCCATGTCTGACTCTGCAACCCAATGGACTGCCACGCTCCTCTGTCCGTGAAATTCTCCAGGCAAGAATACTGGAGTGGGTAGCCAGCCATTTCCTTCTCCAGAGGATCTTCCATGTTTTATGAAACATTTTCTAGGCTCCAGAAACCTTATGCCTGCCTTTTCAAGGACTTACCACTAGATGGTGATCTCGCTCATTTAGAAGGATAGAATAGCTGTGTGTTTTTCTTTTCTTCAAGTGAATGGGTTGGTTACAGAGGGACCAGAATTGTAAACCATACTAATGTTATGGGAAAACCTTTATAATCAAAATGGTACTATTCATTGAGTATGTATATATACATGTGTGTACACACATGCATATCCTCACACAGGAGAAATTCCATTTGAAGCAAAGCTCGAGCAAAACAGTGCTTTGCTGTGTTACTTCCTCAAATGATTTGATTATACACACACACACACACACACACACACACACACACACATATATATTAAATAAATGTTTTATATATACATATAAATATTTCCAACCATTACTTCCAAAACACAGACACAAGTTTTCCTAAGTACAGTTTCTCAAGAAATTGTACTGAGGCTTGGGTCCATCTATCTGACTGCTTTTTCCTAGTCCTTTGAATTTACTAAATGTTGTTGAAGCTGTGGTTGTTTTTAGAAGTGAACTTTCATCTTTATTTTAGCAGCCTGTGTGTTACTCAGTCTCAGTTTCTTTTTCTATAATTAATAGAGTGAAGTAGGATTAAGATTTTTCTATTTCATGGAGATATGTTAAAAACTAACTTTTGTAGTTCATTAATCACAGAATGGGAGAGCTGGTACCCACTCTTAGTTATTTAGAAACCTTAATGGTTATTGCCACTGGTAACTTTGTTCTAACCTTTTTTTGCCAAAGTAACTCAACATATATAACAAATGTGTTATTGGTAAAAGACTAAAAAAGTGTTTGAAATTATAGACTAAATGGTGTAGTTATCCTTAAAAAATTGCTAAGTTCAGTAGCAGATTCTTTTCATCATACATTTCTATGACACAAAGCTTATGGTTCTCTTGTTATACGATTCAAAAAACATATAGGATATCATGTGGTTGTTAGTAGAAATATAAAATATTTGGCTAGGATGATTCATTTATATCAAGTAAATAATATGTACTCTGCTTGAGTAGTGTAAAAGTGAATTTCAGATAATGCTAAGGAAAATGATCTGTCACAAACCAGTTCTTTCTAAAATCCCTTTTTATCTAGCATATCAGTGAATCTTGGTTCTCAAAGGTGAAATCTTATTAAAACTTTATTAGAGTCCAACTGAAGATGTAAATGAATGGTTGCAGTATGGCCAGAATGATCTTTTGTATTCATTCTAATTTGGCAGTTATAGTTTTTGTGTATGGTCCCCGAGACAGAGATCAGAGAACGCTGCTGCATGGCTGGGAATTGTACAAAAGCTCATAGTGAACAGTAAAGCAAATTCTGGTTGAAAGAAGTTTGTGATTTGGGAGTTCGCTAATTCAAGTGTTCCCCACAAGATGTACTGATGCAACTCTGTGGAATACTTATAAAAATCATTTGCAAGGAAAAGTCTAGTTTTCTGACCGTATCTGGCCTATATGTACCTTTCTCATCTTTTCTCCTGTCATTCTCAATAGCTCCTTATCTTCAGACTAAAGTTACCTCTAGGATTTTTCAGAACATGCCATATTATTCTGCCGAGAATGCACTTCACGACACTGGTCACCTAGCTTTAATACAAGGCACTTTTTTAGATAGGAAGTTCTTGCCAAGAGGATTTTCTCTGTTTATTAATTTACATATCATACTGCTGGTTTTGAACTCTGGCTCTATGTTATCTAGGCACCTTACTTCAACTCTGTGCCTCAGTTTCCTCATTTGTAAAATAGCAATAATAATAAAATTTACTTCATAAAGTTGTTATGAGGGCTGATTGTGTTAATGTCTGACATAAGTAACTATTCAGAAACTGTTAGCTATTATTATTGCTATTACTACTAGTATTTCGAGCCTTGGCATGGATAGACGTATATTAAATGTATCTTGAATCATGAAGTAAATAAAGTAGAGTCACATTCTATGTGTTGGTTAGGTTTTAGAATCAGCCTACAAAGCAAAAATCTTACATGGTCAGAAGCATCTTTAAGAATTCCTCAGGGAAATCTAATGGAATATTCAAAGTTAATAGTGGAAAAATAATTAAGCTGTTTCGTTTTTAAGTTCTGCATTCAATTCAATAAACTGTTCTTATTTGTTTTTATTTCTTTAAAAAGTCTTTTCTGGAGGGGCCAAACTAGAGATGCCATATTCTAGACATTCTCCAAACAGCCAGGTTTTCTTCCTTGTTGGACTATGTTACCATTTCTTCAGTTAGACACCAGATGAAGAGGTTGTTTTATGTTCAAGGGCCAAATTTGATGAGGTACATTTTTTTAATACAGGGGAAGCCCTCTCACTTTTACTTCCTAGTTTGAGCGTTTGCCGTAGTAGAGATATTTGAGCAGTGAGGGGAACCAGGTGAAACAGCAGGTTCTACTGTGGTTGCCATTGGCTTTATTCATATGAATGAATATAATACAAGTCTATGAAGTAAATTTTCCTATTATTCCTGTTTTACAAATGAGGAAACAGGCACAGAGTTGACGTAAGGTGCCTACATTACACCGAGTCAGAGTTCAAAACCAGCAGTATGAAATGTAAATTAATAGATAGAGAAAATATCTCCTTATTATAGGTTTGCTGTGAATAAATGTTTGTGACCCGGCACAGCATCAGAACTGTGGGATTGAATTGCTGCTCTCCATCTCTCAGTTCTCTTCCTTTCCCCCATCTTTTCTCCCCTCTCCCTTTCAGAGTAAATATAATGGAATGGTTTTAAGTCAAATAAAACTCTACTTTCATACCTTAGATTAATAAATTTCAGTACTAATTACTAACTCTTCTGTTACTGTAATAGGATAATGTAGTCTATATGGTAACAGTGCTTTAAGTGTGGTATTTAGATTAAATTAGATGCATAGATGACTTTTTACAGAGGAATTAAAATCTCCTTAACAGGAGGATTTAGATACAAGTACTGAGATTATAGAGCTTGGTATACTGTTGTGAGAGTGGAGTTCCTTTAATAACTATTTTAAAAGTTGAGGTATGTGCTAGTTAACCAAACTTCAAAATCTGCAGGGAAAGTTCATTGCGGATGCCAACTTGTCAAGGAAAGCGACAGAGATACTCCTTTTCTTTTTAAAAGGTGAAAATAAAAAAGCAACAGCCCAGTGTGGTTTTGAATTATATAAAATTCTGTACTGCATTGACATGCTGCATAATTTATCCTTACTATGCAAATATTTATTTCTTACTTCATTAGTACGTAAGTGATGACAGAGATCTCACTTTCTCAGAGGGGACCTGAAATTGTGCATTCTTGGATTTTTGATGTTGAAGCAGTGCCATTGTATATCACTAATGCCCTTACTGGAATTTGTTTCAATGTAAATAGAAAGCAGCCATTTAAATAGATTGAAATGCCTTTCTGACCTTACCAAGAAATTGACACGTAAGTGAAATACTAGTTTTCTCCTTCCATGGGGAATTCCCAGTTAGTGGATTTTTATGCAAAATCTGGAGAGATGGTTACTAATATTGTGGTGCAGGATAAAGAATAAGCCTTTAGACACATAGATGCAGAGAACACAGTTCTAGTTATGACAGGGGAAGGGAAGTGGGAGAGGATGAAATGGGTAAAGGGAGTTAACTGCACGGTAATGGATGGAAACAAAACTTTGGGTCGTGAGCATGCCCTACAGTGTCTATGGACGTCTTCATAAAATGTTGTATGCATGAAACATATGAAGTTATAAATAAACCAGTGTTACCTCAACTGAAAAAAAGAGTGAGGGTTTAGATTTAGAAGACCTGGGCTCGCATTTTGGTGTAGATCCAGCTAGTAGTCACGTGATCTTGGGAACATTACTTAACATTTCTGATTCTTACTTTCCTTGTATGTAAAATAGAAGTGATAATGCGATCTATCTCACTGGACTGTGAAGAATCAATTGAGTTAATATAACTGTAAAATGCTTGTGTGATAATGATAATATGTTTCAGTTGTCACTCCAGCTGTTTTTTCCCCTGGGATTTGGGTGAACTAAGTTAAAATAGCAAACATTTATTGCACACTTGTAATATGATAGGCATGGGNATTGAGTTAATATAACTGTAAAATGCTTGTGTGATAATGATAATATGTTTCAGTTGTCACTCCAGCTGTTTTTTCCCCTGGGATTTGGGTGAACTAAGTTAAAATAGCAAACATTTATTGCACACTTGTAATATGATAGGCATGGGGAAGGAAATGGCAACCCACTCCAGTACTCTTGCCTAGAAAATTCCGTGGATGGAGGAGCCTGGTGGGCTACAGTCCATGGGGTCATGAAGAGTCGGACACGACTGAGCGACTTCACGAAGACGACGAATGTGATAGGCGTGGTTCAAGAACAGACCTAGTGCCTTCATACAAAGGTGGAATGCTCAGATTAGGAAATGTAGGAAAGGTTTGTAGTTCAGAATTTTCCCCTGTGAATATATCTCTAAAATGAAGATAGAAATCAGTGGTGAAATCTCATACAAAAAAATCACCCAGTGAATAAATTTTCTTAAGAAAAAACTCAGCCTTTATCTACATTTAAATGTAAAAGAACCTAGTTTATTTTTCTAACTTAAACTTGATCTTCACATTCTCTTAAATAATTAATTTTTACTCAGCTGATATTGGATTTACTTTTATTAATATTATTTAATATAAAACATTCAGCAAGAGTCATTTAAATTTTATAGTACAATAAAATTATTAATATGAAGATATTTTAATTATTGTATAGGATTTATCTGTTCTATTCAATTACATCACAAAAAGAATTCTTGAAATTGAAAAATTCTTCTGACAGTAAGTTCTTTTTAAGTGTCAGAAATCCAACCATATGAAGCTCCTTATAAATTATTCATATTTCTCAATTCTTAGTAGACATTTGTTTTAGGTAATTCCCAAATGATTTAAAAGCAGTATTTAATTTCTAAATGATATTTTCCTGCAACCTAATTCATAGCTTGACTCATTTAAAATATTGCTAGGGAATTCTGCAAATTTTTGGACTTCCACATAACTAAGGACTGTCAACTGGGTGAAGTTTTTAGAACCTGCTGAGCAGTCAGTGGCTGATAAAATCTAACAGAAGGACTTATTGTATTCCATCCCTTTATTTATCAGCTATTCACTGAGACAACACAGAGGTCGAGTAAGAGCTGTTTTATTAGAGCAGCATCATGGTGGTTGTCACCTGCAGCCAGCTTCTGTCTCCTAAGGTCTGTAGTGCAGCCAAGTGCGGTTTGTTTTATGTTCTGAGAGAACATTGCTGCCACATTACTGTGTATGTGCCACGTGTCACAGTAAATCCAGCTGCCACTTGTCTGTACTTTTCTGAGTGTATTTTCTAGTTGAGAAGGCTCTCGTAATTCTCTTTATCATCCTCCTTTTTTGGGGGGAGGGTCATTTAAAGTGTCTTTTAACAATTTCTCTCCCAGTTTACGTCATTATTATCTAACCCACTTAGTCTACCAGAGTTTTGTAATACTGTGTGAGGCGTGGAACAAATGGTGTTAGATATGTTTGGAACACTTGTATGAGGTTCTCTTCCTTTCCACTACATTTTACTACTGATCATTTTCAGTGAGTTCACTGGACAGAATTAACTTTTTTCCTTTTATACTGATGGAATTTAGGAGGATGTTTTCAAAGGAACATGTGGAAATGTGGTGCCAGTAATCATAAAGCATATACAGCAAAACATTATAACATACTTTGAAATTTTGAAGGTGAATTTTCATTGCTTGTTTGCTCCATCTTTTGAAACTCATCTACCGTGTGGTCTTCTATTAAAGTGACTTTTTTACACCTTTTTGTTAATGTTATTTTACCTTTTTCAAGTGTGATAGAAATACTTTAAACAATTTATGAATGTTTATATAATGCTTATGTGTAAAGGATGATGTAAAATTAAAATAGAAACTCATAAGTTGCTATATAGATAGAGATTTAAAGAAGACTGTGTAATAACACTATGTGTAGAAGTCTAAGTGTTACATTAATTATGCTTATTAAATGTATGTAGCCTTCTACAGTTTACAGGACACTTTCACATCTGTGTCTTACTGGACATGTGAGTTCTAATAAGGGCTATTATTTATTAGTTCCCAAAGTGGGTAATTTATTTGATCTTTAGCTTTGGTTTATTAACATCACCTATGTTTTGCATCAGTTTATTATTAGAAAATAATAGAAGATAATGTCCTTAAGAAGATAACTTAAAATTGCAGAACTTTTAACACAAATTATCCATATAAATGTAGAATGCCAAAACTAAAATTTATTCATATATTAATTTTAGTACATACCAACATCTTTTACTGTTATATATTTATTGTGAATTCTCTAGTTGCTTATCTCACAGATTTTCAAGCTTTATTATAAAATATGTCATTCTTTAGTTTCATCCCTAACTTGTATACCCAATTATAAATCTGGTGGTTATATCATTTTAAATTTATACTTTTTGTGGCGGTCTGCACAGTTTTACCCACCCCACAGCTAACTAATTCTTGATTAATATGATTTTCTTGTGGTCATATTATAATGATAGGGCAAAAGACAGTGCTGTTTCTTTTTCCAACATGAGTTTTAATGCCTTGAAATGTTCTACCTAACTCATCACAATCTAGGAATGTTTATTCCAAAATTACAGTAGGACAGTAGTACAATTTTGGAAAAAAATGTTACAGATGTTCTTTTCTTAACCTAGGAAATGTAGCTTTGTTCTTTTTAACACTTGTGTTGTTGTCTGGTCTTACATTTTGTATGACTAACTTTTCTACCAAATTGAAAAAGCCATTAGCTTTTAGTCTGTAGAAATGTGGATCCATAGATATTTCCCATTAGACAAAAGAAAATCTATGAAAGTGAAATCTCCTGGGGCTTGGTCTTCATAGCTGGTGTAATGGTCTAAGGCGGTACAGTAGTGTACTTATGAGAAAGAGCTATGTTAGATGATTCGCTTAACATCCAGGAATAATAGTTGGAGATTTTTGTACATTCTTTCAGGTAACTAACTTCTGTATTAAATACCACATTTATTAATCAAGTATTCTAATTCAGGGAATTCGTGTTATAAATTTTATACTTTTGAAACTGTTACTGAACAAAATTTAAACACTGTATATCTTGTGTCATTTAAAATGAGAGCTAGCTGTGAGGTAAGGAGAAATACTATATTTAGGTTGCCCTATTGTTTTGATAAGTTTTTTTTTTTTTTAAAAAGAACTTCCCTTCAAAAAAGACCTCCATTGGTGATGGTTGCACAACTTTGTTAATATAATAAAACCCACTTAATTTTGTACTTTAAAAGTGTGAATTATGTGGCTTGTGAATTATATCTCAATAAAGATGTTATTAAACATTCCGCTGTATAAAATGTTTTCATAGGTGCAAAGTAACAGGATTTCAATTTATATTCACAATTAAAAAAATTCTTCAGTGTAATGTTTAGAACTTTAGAAGTAAGTTTGAAATTATGTATGACTTAAGAAAATGATTTGTGTTCTTATTCAGTGGTAACACTTGGATTATAGAAACTTCAGAAACTGTAGAAAGAAAACAGATATTTAAAAAACATGTCGGTATTTTAATTTTCACATCTCTCCTGCATTCTACCCCTCAGCTTTCTGTGTACCTAACTACTTCGTTGGTATCCATACTTCATCTGCCATCTTTCATTAGTGATACATTGCTTTTCATGACCATCTTAGGAAAATAACTAGATGTAAAAATATCTTATAATAGAAGTTTAGTGAAAGCATTGGCTTTTCCCTCTGAACTATGAGAGGTATATGTGAGCAATGACATCATTATCTTAAAAGAAATACAATAAATATCTTGCAGAATAGCTTCTAAAGTACAGTCAGCTTGGGATTCTGTTGTAAGTAGTTGCTTTAAAACACTTTGGATTTAAAGTGAAAACTCAGAATGTTTGATAAATAAATTTGTGACATTGGTTCTTGTATAGGTGATATTTTTCCTTTTAAACTTTTGTTATATTTAGCATTAACTTTCTAATAGCTAAAATTGTTCACAACATAGTTTAAAGGTAAATGCAGTATCAGGCTTTGAATTTTTCTTTTTTTTTTGGTAAATATTAAGACCTGAGTACAAAATGAGGGCTGTATTGTGGATTAAGTGAAATATCTCAAGGCTGTGCCGTTCTGATAACTGAACCTGAAGTGACCTTTCTCAGACACAATTACAGAGCTGTATGTTTTTCCTTTAATTTCATCAGGGGTTTAATTAGTATACAAATAAAACTTCCCTTATCTTCCTTTCTACCTAATTGGCTTGTCTTCGCTTATATATGAAGTATGTGAAAGTGGGCTGTAATTAGGGTGACCGTGTTAACCTCTTTTCCTCAAATGTACTGTTGCCTAAAGGCCTCAAGGCCTAAAAACAGTGCTTTGGATTATTGCTTTGCAATCACGATGGTTGTCCCATAGGTTTTCTCATGAGCAGAAGGGCTTTGGGTGCTGCAGGTTCCCACTGCTTAACAGGATCTTCATTCTTCTCCCCACTAAATGTTTATTGATTATCTTGCTGTTCCAGGCTCAGCCTCCAACAACTTAATATCAGGTGACAGTCAGGAGAGTTCTCCAAGTAATTAGAGTTGAGCATTGGGGGAACAATTAGGAGCAGAGTTATTAAACTTGATTTATCTTATTCTCTCCTGAACAGTTTCTTGGATATCAGAACATCACACTTTCACAATCTACCCGGTAGAGAAATTAGTGGCTAACCTGCTGCTTATCATTGTTGCCTTGCTGCCCAGAGGCACACCTTCTTGGTTTGAGTCCTTCGGTTGGAAATATTAGAGTCTGTGAAGTTTATCATGGGTTTTAATTAGATAAATCTGAACAGGAGTAAAGAAAAGCTGAACTTCAAACTTTATATGTATCTATAATATATCTTATAAATGGTGTACATACTATATATATGCACACATATACATATGTTTTTCTTTTTTAAAAGCTCAGTGTTAGGGTTTTTAAGGATTCTACTTTTGCCATCAAAGACAATAATGTAGATATCAGTAAAAAGACATATTACTGCATTGTGATGTTCCTCGCTCTTTAAAATGAGACTTCTGTGTCCATAAGTTTTATAAATGATTATTCTTTTTTCAAAAACCATTATCTCTTCATTTTTACACTAAAGAAGTATGATTCATACCACTTTATTTCTGCCATTTTTTTGTTTGTTGTCTGTAGGTTTAGTCTTAGAGTAAACTATTCAGCTGTACCTCTGACGCAGTGTGAGCTTTAGGAGACTGGTGGCTCCCTGACCGTGTACCTGAGAGAAGGAGATGAAAGCTGATGGAAGCTGGTAGATTTAGATATACAGTGGAGATTCTAATTCCATGAGTTATATCTTCTTTGGAAGGGTATCATAGACTTGCTGAAAAGTCAAATGTGGTTTTATAGTGATTTTAAGGTCATAGGTTCCCTTAGATTGGACCAGTGAGCTTCACTCTGGACAAGACTGGAATCAATATCCTGAATGTCCCTCACAAATATACACCTCTAGTCATAAGAATTACTGAGCAAGAGAATTTGAATGGATTGGCACATTCTATTATTTCTGTTGGAAAAAGAACTCAAGCTTTATGTGTAACTGGTGGTGGATCATTAATTTTATCTTCACATCTGAAAAATAGCATTTTTTTATTACCTGAAAGATGTCAGAAATATTGACTTTAAAAGGACTCAAGTGGGTTTTATTTTTTTTAAAGAAAGAAATCTCATGATACGTCAGTGCCTTTAAATATCTTAACATTGGCACAGACTAAGTAGGTTTAGCACAGCTTTTCAAATTTCTTTTTTTGTTGTTTTTTTAAAGTTGGCTTGAATCAGTGACTACTTCCAATGTGGGATATTCTTGAAGATCTGTTACTACTAAAGATTTTAAATAAAACATAATGTCTAAAAAGTAATCATAGTTTGCTTATTTTTAGTTTTTGACTTGTATTTGTCTGACAGCATGCAGCTTGACTGTTTGAAAAGTAAAATACTGAATTAAAATTTTTTTTTAATGTTTAAAAATACCTTGTTGGTTTTGCTTTCAATTCACAGTGTTTATAGAGTGAATTAATTGTTTTAGCCCCATGCAGGCAGCTTGTGTTTTTTATTTAATTGTGAATGCATTAAAATAATACTATTAGAAGAGTTTTAAACATGAAATTACTGCATTTTGGTTGTTCTTTACTGGGTATTTGAAGCATGGTTGTGAATGTTAATGTGTGGCTAAACTCATAGAAAAAAGCAAAATTATGTGTATACAATCAATTATATAGCTCAGTGTCCAGAAAACTTAATTGAAAAATTGGTTGATAAGCTCATATTCTAGAAATTTCATAAGCAGAGGAATGAGCAGATTTTCAGTGCTAAGCGATCCTCTGATCCCTATATTATTTTACATCCTAGAATTTAAAATAAGAAAATGATCCTTCAACTTACAAGTTTCTAAAATCTTTAGCCTTAGTTCCAAGATGAAGTTGTACTCTTGTATCTTGAAACTTGTGCTAAGTGAATATTTCAGATTAAAGCACATAGCAAAACAAACATTAATCAACAAATTTTGTACTTCTCTGAGTAGGGAAATATTTATGGACTGTCTTTATAATAACAAATGCAAGTATTATTTATAACTCTCTGTTGAAATGTTGATCAGGTTTGTGTTATCTCTGATATGAGAGTTTTTAAAATGGGAAAAGAGTGAATTTTATTTTGGAGTCCAGTTTGTTTTTTTACCGAGATGTATATAGCAATCTGTTACAGATATATTTATAAAGATAGCAGTGATGTTTTTAAATCTTGGGTTCCCATTCTCTTATTGGTATCCTAATCCATCTTCCTCTCAGTCACACACACACTTTGGCCATATGATAGTTCTTGCACAGATTCTACATTTCATGTGCGATTTTCATTGAGATCTTTATTTTTTGTCATTAAAGGAAAATGTAACCTGAGGTTTTTAATAATCAGATATTTTTACCAAAAAAAGAATGTGTTCTCCTTGTAGTATTTAAAAAATAAAATAGAGTTGTATTTGCAGCTAAACATTTTTCAGAATCTTCTCACTTCTATCATTTCTGTTTAGCACGTATGTAAAATTTTTGCCAAAAATTTGTTAAACCTTGATATGTAATGACCCAAGTCTACTTCTCAGTCAGTCTGTATCCTTCTTTGTTTAATAGCCTATGGCATAAATTGAAGTTAATTATCGGGGCTGACAAGTAACTCTGTTTTCTGTCTGCTTGCAGAGTCTCTCCGAGGCAAAGATGGAGCTGAGAAGAAAAGATCAATCTCTGCGTCAGCTCAATAGACATCTTACCCAGCTGGAGCAGGACAAGCGTCGACTGGAGGAGAACATCCATGATGCAGAGAGTGCCCTCCGCATGGCAGCCAAGTGAGCATTTGGACCTTGGGGAGATCACTTAAAACAGACAAAAGATCAATTCTTACTTTCATGCTCTGGGTTTTAGCCCTGGATAATACAGTGTTAGAAAACAAAAGTACAGCTGTCTCTCTTTGAAATTCTCTGATATATCCTCAAAAAGAGAAAACTCTTAACTCAACATACTAAATGTATATTTTATTGAGAAACCTTAGTAAAGAATAAGTTTCTATATAACCACTGATGTTGTGTATTTTAGGCTCTGTTGTAGTGTTAACTTGTTTAAAACCAGGTTTTCATTAACATATGACTCTTAATCTATAAGACACTTCATTCTAAAGTTTTGAATAGTTTCCGTATCATATATTTCTCAACCCTTTCTGTCCAATTGCCTTCTAAATTTGCTTCTGCATATATTATAATATTCTAATAGTGCAGGTCATATTTTCATAAAGAAATGTTAGTATGTAATCAGCATGTATATTATAGCATTTTTAAGTGCAATAAAAGCTGCTGATCATGGAAAATTCTTTTAATTTTACTGCTGTATATTCAAATATGTTCAATAGAGAAAAATAGGCAGTTTTCAGAGTGGACAACTATGTAAATGTGATAGGAGTATTTTTCGTTTTACCAGGTAATCAAGTTGACATACACTGTGAAGTTCAAATTGAACAGTTCTCTTGGGTATTTTTATTTGTTCTCCACATCAAATTTCATGGAGTACTTTAAGACAACCCTTTTTACAAACTGCATGACTTAAAGAAAATCTATTTATGGATTAAAGAAACATCTAATTTTAATACACTCACTGTTTCTAAATTTGGAGTTCTTGATTCCTGTACTTGCAAGTATGCAACACACATGTATACATATATGTGTGTGTGTGAATTTACAAATATATAAATACAACTTAAAAATGTTTGGAGACAAGCTCTATCCTAAGCATAACATGAAAATATGAATGTAGTCTGTAAACTAAACCACAAAACAAGCAGTTTGCAATCCTAGGATATCCACAGCTTTGTCAGTTGGCTTGGGATATTGCTCACACATAATGAAAAAAATGAGTTTACACAGTGCCACAATATTGGCATGTTTGAATACCCACCAATACATATTTGAATAATTGTAAAGCTCTATAACACTGTGCTACCATATTGGGTATATGTAATTGTCATTTTAAAAAAATATAAGTCTGACTGAATCAGTTTTTTGCTGTCATTTTTCAGTTGGTTTTCTCATGTCAAATGAGAATCTTAGCATAGGTAATTTTTAGTATGTCTTAGAGCATTGAAAATTCTAAGATTAATGAAAACAAGATTATAAAACCTCTAGATTCATATTGCATCTTCACAATACTACTGGTAATTCAGGAATTTGTTGTGTCTGAGATCTGTCACCATAGGCACATATTCTTAATAACACTAAAAAAGCTTATTTGAAATTTGGAGAACTAATACATTATTTACAGTTTTTAATTTGTAATTCACCATTAAAATTTTGTCTTCAGCATTTCCATCTAAACTTTTAATTTCA
This sequence comes from Neotragus pygmaeus, assembly GCA_006410875.1. NCBI lineage: Eukaryota > Metazoa > Chordata > Mammalia > Artiodactyla > Bovidae > Neotragus > Neotragus pygmaeus. The sequence continues at coordinate 126,489 of SJYV01012602.1, read as the reverse complement.
TCATAAAAGCTAATTTCAATATATAGGGCTAGAGAAGAGAATGGTAAATTTGCATATTTCTAGTCAAGGCCATAAAGGGTTTTTGAGTAATTATTATAGCACAAAAAACCTGTCAAAGGGAAGATATTATTGTGCATAGTATGGCCATTTATATCCACCACTAATATTTCTAAAGTCTTTTTCATTAGAAGCTAAAAGAATGCAAGTTTAACCTTTTCAACACATTGTATATCAATTATGTAATCATGATTTCTTTTTTCACTCTTTTTTTTAACCTTGAAGATATTCATAAGGTTTTTCTCACTTCTAATTTACAGCAGGCAATATAACTGAAAATAAGAGTTAAATGTGAAAATATACCAGTGAATATGGTTAGGTTTTACACTTTTAGAAGGAGTACAATGAAAACCAACCCTTATTTTTCAGTAACAGTGACTTAACACTAAAATAAATGACAGTTACAGTAGGGTTTGGGTTTTACTAATACCTAATCTTTATTTTGTTTCTAGAGACAAAGAATGTGTTGCTAATCATATGAGAACAGTGGAAAATATGCTTCATAAGGTACTATAATTTTTCTTCAATATTGTTCAGCTTGTATTATGATACAGTTCTCCTGGTCACTAATTTTATCAATATTAACTACAAAGTACTTTGATTCATTTTGTAGCTTACTTTAAAAATAAGTTAACAAAAGGATCCTTTCAAATGACTGAAAATTTGTATTGGACAATGCTATATTGCATAACTTTTTTCAGAATTCATTTTATGTATGTAAAACTATGAAAATAGTGGTTTCTCCAAACTAGTATAATTGTACTTGAGTTGTTTGTGGTCTTTGCCTACTGAACTAGAGGCGATTAAGATACCGTCATGTCTCATAATGCTAAAATGTTTGAACACACTGTCCCAAGTGGTGCTAGTGGTAAAGAACCTGCGTGCCAGTACAGGAGATGTAAGAAACACCAGTTTGATCCCTGGGTCAGGAAGATCCCCTGGAGGAGGAAATGGCATCCTCTCCAGTAGTCTTGACTGGGAAATTCCACAGAGAGAGGAGCCTGGTGAGCTATATAGTCCATGGGGCTGCCAAGAGTCGGACGTGACTGAAGTGACTTAGCACATCGTCTCTCTCAGCACTCTTAAACCTACTACCCTATATACATATACTTATATATATACAGAGAGACATCATATATTGTATTTGGTAGTACTCATCTACCTTGGGCTTCCCTGCTGGCTCAGACAGTAAAGCATCTGCCTGCAGTGCAGGAGACCCGGGTTCGATTCCTGGGTCGGGAAGATCCCCTGGAGAAGGAAATGGCAATCCACTCCAGCACTCTTGCCTGGAAAATCCCATGGATGGAGGAGCCTGATAGGCTACAGTCTATGGGATCGCAGAGTCGGACACAACTGAGCGACTTCACTTCACTTCACTTGATCTCCCTTAACCTAGGCAATGATATTTTCCAAGCTGTAATTTATCATCTGGGTAGGCAGGCACTTTACCACTGAGCCACCAGGGAAACCTCTTAAAAGTAGAAAAACATTATTTACGTGTTTCTGTTATTGTTTGACAGGTAATTTGTTAGAGATATAAGTACTTTTAAGATATATGGAGTATATGGATGAATCATATTTATAATAATTTTTGAGTCAAATTTTCTATATAATACAGTTTTAAATCACCTGAAGTCTCTTAAAAACTAATCCTGTTAAGGAGATAATAAATAACATTCAGTTCAGTTCAGTTGCTCAGTCGTGTCTGACTCTTTGCGACCCCATGAATCGCAGCACACCANCAACCTAGATAACATATTGAAAAGCAGAGATATTACTTTGCCAGCAAAGGTCCGTCTAGTCAAGGCTATGGTTTTTCCAGTGGTCACATATGGATGTGAGAGTTGGACTGTGAAGAAAGCTGAGCGCTGAAGAATTGATGCTTTTGAACTGTGGCATTGGAGAAGACTCCTTGGACTGCAAGGAGATCCAACCAGTCCATTCTGAAGGCGATCAGTTCTGTGTGTTCGTTGGAAAGACTGATGCTAAAGCTGAAACTCCAATGCTTTGGCTACCTGATGCGAAGGGTTGACTTATTGGAAAAGACTCTGATGCTGGGAGGGATTGGGGGCAGAAGGAGAAGGGGACAACAGAGGATTAGATGGCTGGATGGCATCACTGACTCGATGGACATGAGTTTGAATGAACTCCGGGAGTTGGTGATGGACAGGGAGGCCTGGCGTGCTGCAGTTCATGGAGTTGCAAAGAGTCGGATATTACTGAGTGACTGAATTGAACCGAACTGAATGCCTTAACACAGAGAAAGCAATGGCACCCCACTCCAGTACTCTTGCATTAAGTGAGATTAAAACAAATATCCCAAAACAANGCAGTTCATGGAGTTGCAAAGAGTCGGATATTACTGAGTGACTGAATTGAACCGAACTGAATGCCTTAACACAGAGAAAGCAATGGCACCCCACTCCAGTACTCTTGCATTAAGTGAGATTAAAACAAATATCCCAAAACAAGAAACCAAAGATGAACCCAGACAAATGGCAGTTACAAAATCTGGCAAATAATAATTAAAAGAATGGAGTATACACATACACATATATACCCATGAGCAACGTCAAAACAGTCCAACAAAAATAAAGTACAATAGATTGACTCAGTAAACAAAGGAAACTAAAAATTATATCTACCTGAACAAAACTAACTGATTGACAAACCAGAAGACAAAACTAAAGCAAGATGCCAGGTGGGGAATAAAGCTGTGAAAATAAAATTAACAAATATATTGAAAGGAAAGGAAGGAAAGAAAAGAAAAGAACAGAAAGAATAGATATACAAAATTAAATAGAGGTAGATGAAGAAGGTTTATATACATTAAATTTTAACTACAAGGGGAGAAGAACAAAGGGAAAAACAAAAGGAATAAATGTAGAAAAAAATAATAGGTTNCAATGAAAGTAAAACTTACAAAATGTCGAGAGAAAAGGAAAGACAGAAAGAATAGATATACAAAATTAAATAGAGGTAGATGAAGAAGGTTTATATACATTAAATTTTAACTACAAGGGGAGAAGAACAATGGGAAAAACAAAAGGAATAAATGTAGAAAAAAATAATAGGTTTAAAATATTAAAATTAAAAAAGAGTAAAGAAAGAAAAAAAAACTCCCCAGAACTGCAAAAGCCCAACATAGAGGCAGGGTTTATAACAATAATAAAAAATGTGACTGAGAGGAAAAAAGAAAAAAAAAGCTCAAAAGTTAATTAAATTTCATAGTGCCACTAAAATCGACAGCTACAACAATGGGATAAAAAGGAGAAAAAAGAAAAAAAATCCAAAAGAATCTACAGAACAAGTCAAAACATAAGAATAATAATTGTTTTTCTTGAGTCACTGCTGTCGGAGTCCTTTCCCTTGCTGGGAGTCACAGTCCACCTCACCGCCCTAGGATGCCCTCCAAAACTGTTCTGTTCTTTGGACCTGTTGTGGGGGCAGCTCAAATTCTAATCTGGTCCTGTTCCTGAATTTTCTTTCCCTCAGTATCCACAGCTATCAGAACTATTGAGTTTTCTTTTGTGGGAGCTCTCAATGACCTTTTATATATTCCATAGACAGAGTCTGCCTAGTTGATCATCTGGATTTAATCTGCAGCTGATACAGCTGGTGGAAAGGTTTTGAGACTTCTCCCTTAGTCACACTGCCCCTGGGTTTCAATTGTGGTTTTATTTCCACCTCTGCCTGTGGGTCACCCACTGGGGTTTGCTCCTGAGGCTGCCCTGGAGGACTTGGGTTTGCCCCTGTAAGGGCCAGGTGTGGAGGCGGTGCAGCTGCTTGGGTTGCAGGGTTCTGGCAGCACCAGGTACTCAGGGGAGTTGGCATTTAGAGCAGCAGGAACTATAGCGCTCCAGAAGGGTGTGGCAACCAGTATTGGCCGATATGCTCCAGTATTCTTGCCTGGAGAACCCGCCTCCCTGACAGAGAAGCCTGATAGTCCACAGGGTTGCAAAGAGTCGGACGCTACCGAAGCAACCCTGTGTGCCTAGACGCAAGACTTGTTTTGCCTGTGGCAGCTCTATCCCAGTGAGAGTTGAGCGTGATGGTGGCACAGCTGCTTGGCTTGCGGGGATCCTGGCGGCACTAAGTGTGCAGGGACACAGAGTGCCTCTGCCACAGGAGTTATGGCCCTATCAGAGGCCTTTTTCGAGCCTCTTGGAGCTGGCAATCAGAAGGCCTCTTTGACTGGTCTTTCTCTGTAGCTCCGCCCGTTCAGGCCCTTAGAGGGCTCCCTTGCCTGGGATTTTTCTCTGTTGTTCAGTGTGTCAGGCACATAGAGGGGCCCCTCTGGCTGGGGCCCTACTCTGTAGTTCAGCGCATCAGGTGTCTGACGGGCCAGCCTCTCTCTTGTTCAGCGGCCAATGCTGGCGTGTCGGGGGAGAGAGGCTACGGTGATGGCTCCACCCACTACACGTGACTCAGCAGTATCACCTTGCTTCCATGGCTGCCCAGCTTTCCTCCGCAGGCATTTCCCACCACAGTCTCCTCCCTCACATCTCCTCATCTGTTTCTCCGCAGTCAACAGCAGCCCACCCTGAGGTTGCGAAATTTCCCTAAACTCCAGCTCCCGGTCGTTGCGCCTTCCAGGAGATCTACATCTCGGTATGTATGGCTGTGGCAAGGACTGTCTGATTCTCATTCCATTTAGGCTACCACAGATCAGCTGTTTCACTCTCAGCCTTAGATGTTTCTTCTCTGACTCAGACAGTTGCCCCAATGTGGGGATCCGACCCCTGCTTCAGTTCCCCCACTCTCTGAGGACAGGCCTAGTCCTATTAACACTCCTGATTTTCGCCCTAGTTCCTTCATCCTCCCGAGTTTTGCGTGGGTCTGTGTATTCTTTTCCTCTGGTCAGGTACTCCTCTCTGCTCTCAGCTGGTGTTCTGCACGCACTTCTGTGTCTGAAGGTGTATCCTGATGTATCCATGGAGAGAGATGTACTCCACATTCACCTACTTCTCCACCCTCTTGTTCTCTCCCACACAAATGCTTTTTGAATGTATATTATGGGCCAGAAACTGTACTAACCTTTGGGGAAACAGACACACAAATAACAATCACAACAACATATGTATGTGTATATATCTCATTGTTTCTTTAAGATGAAAGTGAAAAGTCAAAGTGTAGTCGCTCAGTCGTGTCTGACTATTTGCGACCCCATGGACTATAGCCCACCAGGCTCCTCCATCCATGGAATTTTCCAGGCAAGAGTACTGGAGTGGGTTGCCATAGAGACAGTGTAATTCCAGTATACTGTGGTAAATATGTACCCATAAGATGCAGTTCCACATCCATTTAGATAGTTATTCATCTATGAACCATACTTAGAAAACCCAAGGGTTGGCTGGAAATTTCTTAGAAGAAAATTAAAGCTTGCATGGGGCTTTGAAGTGTGAGGAAAGATGAGAAGGGCATTTTAGCAGAGAGAGTAGAATGTGCATGGAAGCATGAATGGCCAGATAGCCTCAGTGCAGCATTAAGTGCAAGGAGAGTGCAGGAGATGAGGTTGAATGAGACAGGTGGCAGCCAGGTAATGGAAGAACTTTTTTTTTGTTGTCATTTTTAAGACACTTGGATCTTTATTGTGGAGCAGGGAGACTAAATTAAGGTTTGAGATAAGGAATCAGGTGGTCAGATTTCCTTACTAAATTGGGGCTTTGGGAGGCACATTTGCAGGCCATAAATAGTGAATAATGAAGTTGGTAATGAAGTAATGAAGAACATGAGTTTGTAGGCTAGATGAGTACTGGTGAAAATTTGAGACTAGATAGTGATAACGAGAAGGCAATGGCACCCCACTCCAGTACTCTTGTCTGGAAAATCCCATGGACGGAGGAGCCTGGTAGGCTGCAGTCCATGGGGTCGCTAAGAGTCAGACATGACTGAAGCGACTTAGTAGCAGCAGCAGCAGTGATGATGAGTGGTGTCAGAAGAAAGGATATGAAGCTTATTTAGTAAAAATGGGAACATGAAAGGCAGGGAAGGGTGGTTCCCAAGATGAACAGTATGATTAACTAATGTTGGGAAAACAAAAAGAGGAACAGGCTTTTTTTGCCCCCCGCCCGCGGCTTTTTGTTAGCGAAGAAAAGGAAGACAATGATGAGTTTTGTTTTGGAAATACTGAGTTTAAGGTATGGTGGAGTGAGTGATCAGCAGGATACGAGAGTCTAGACCTCAGGGGAGAAGTCAGAGCTAAAGATAAAGGTTTGAGATTGATTAACATAAATCTTCTGGCAAATAAAGAAGGTGGTATAGCAATTGACAGGAGAAACGAGACATTGGATAAATGGGAAGGCTAGGACATAACATTTTGAGAGATTAATTATGCACTGGAATTTGAAGTCTTTGAGGAGTGGAGTTCTGTCTCCTTAATTTTTATATGCTCAGCATCTATCATAGTGCTTGGTACCCAGTAGGCGCTTGATGAATGTTTGTTGAATGAGTCAAACTTTTTTTTTTACCATTGCCCAGTGTCTAAACACAACTAAAACTACCTCCAGATTCCAGTGGAAGTCTTGCTGATGTTATCTTCATTTTTTATTTATTAATTGTTTTTAAAATTTTACTTTAATTTGTCTGTGCTGGATCTTAGTTGTGTGGCACAAGGGATCTAGTTCCCTGAACAAGGATGGAACCTGGGTTCCCTGCATCGGGAGCATAGAGTCTTAATTTTTTGACCACCAGGGAAGTCCCGTGTCTTCATTTTTTGACTGCTGAAAATAGCTTGTGTATTCACTTTGCATAATCAAGATCTAGAGGAGAAAGCCTAGATTCAGTGATAAAAATGTCTCTAGGAAAGAGAAATACACTGGCAATAAATTTTATAGGTAGCAACTAATGTGATTCCTATGAAGTGGAAAGATGATAACTTCTGTTGTTAGGAAAAATTTTAGAGTAGAATCGAGTCAAAAAGAATGTAACAGGTGAGGATTCTGAGTGGCCACATCTTTACATGTGATTCTTACCTTAAAAATGTGAATGAGAATATTTGGTAATACATAGTTAACTTTGCTTTTTAAGTTTCAGATCATTTATGTGAAATACAAAGACCACAGAATAATTTTTAAGTAATAAAGCTGACAGTTATTTTAAAGTTGAAACATGATCATATGCCTTGAATAACCCAGTTTTAAGTGACTTATTAATGACTCTCTGAATGTTACTTATGATACTTATGATCTTTGAGCCTATTTCCAGTTTTGGTTTCTTGATCCTGATTCTGAAGATCAGCTGTGCAAGACATACAGGTGTTAGCACAGCTGGCTTGCTGATGGCAGCTCTGTCCATATAGCTGTCTTGTGTGCCATCATTTATGTTGTTCAGTGTCATTCTGACCTAGCCAAGCTAAAAATGGTGCTTCGGCTCAAGAGGGATTTAAAAACCTTGACAAACTAAAGATAAGAGACCACAGAATGTCGTGTCCATGTGCTTACCAGCTTTTAGCTTAAACACATCTAAATAACTAATTTTAGTGTGTATCTGTCTTTACCCTTTGGAATAATTTGCCCTAGGGAAGAAAATACCTCTGTGTGGAGAACTCTAACAATTCATAAATACATCTTTCTGTACTCAAGTATGTGTTTTCTGTTTGTTTAAATAGATCAAGGTCACAGTAATCTATCTTATATATATCTTATCTTATAATCTATCATATATATATATATATATATCTTATATAAGTAATATATCTTATATACCATAGACTATAACCTACACCTCAGATTTATCATCCTGCCTAGTGCCTTTATACGATGTCTGTGATTATATCATCCTATTTTCCAGGTTGATAATTTGATTTGAGGGTTCAGTTTTTCAGATCCTTAATTGGGATGTAGCCCAGCTTGATAATTTGATTGAAGAGATCAGTTTTCTAGTTCCATAATTGGGATGGAACAATAATGTGTGGGGTGGTTGTGGTCGTGGTAGATTTTGGCTTTTTTTTTCTGGTGACAGCAGAGAGAGTTCTGGTTCTGCTCTGGAGTTGGAGGTTAAATTAAATAACCTGCAGCAAAAGCAGGCTGGTTTCTCCCTTTCTTCTTTTCAAAGGAGGGGTTTCTGCGCTTGCTGCAGTGCCAATGGAGTGCCTGCTTCTGCTGCATAGGCCAGGGTCTCCATCCCATGGGTACAGAGCATACCAGGAGCTGTTGCACATACCTTGGGACCTTGTAGTTTGGGGATCTTCCAAGTGAGATTATGGCCATTGTATAAGGAAGATTGCTCACAGGTACCTGTCTCTCAGTATGGTAATTGTATGTGTGTGTGTGTTGAAGGGTCAGGGAGAAAATACATGAATGAATGAAAAATGTGCACAGGTCCAATGAAACTACTGAGGAAAATCAGGGTGTTTTGATAACAATCTTCACTGCTGACCACAAAACTACTTTTATGACACACGTTTTTGCTAAGCCTGCCAGACAAGGGACAAAGAGAAGGAAAAATAAAATGGTGTTGACTTTTAGGTAGGGAAATGGAAGGAGTAACAAGATCTTGAGCAATTTGCTTATCTGTTAACTGTCATTGTAGATACTCAGAGGCACTGTTATGTATTACTGGGAGCACTGGACACAGTTTCCTCATATGAGGGATGGCAGTAGNAGTTTGAGTGAACTCTGGGAGTTGATGATGGACAGGGAGGCCTGGCGTGCTGCAGTTCATGGGGTTGCAAGGAGTAGGACATGACTGAGCAACTGAACTGAACTGAAGTGAATTCTACAGGAGTGCAAGATCACACTATAGATAATACCCAAGGATAAAAGAGGAGGAATTCTTGATTATAATCTTTTCATATTTTATGAAAAAGTTTTACACTCCCCCTTCTGTATCTCTTACATGATTTATATATTTTTTTCATTTCTGTTCTTCTGACTTTCCTGAAAAGGACAGCTAATGATTTATCATTATCATGCAGTCTTCATTAAGAGACTCTTCTCCAGAAATGTAGTCCAGTTGGCCCTGACTAGCCTTTGATTTGACAATGCTACTAATGTCACTAAAAACATGCTACACCAATGATTAACAAAGTCCAGACTCAACAGTGAAAGAGCAGAACCCAGAGGTTTCATCTGATTTTTCAGGTCCTCAGTGGCAACTCACTCTAGTGTTCTTGCCTGGGAAATCTATGGATAGAGGAGGCCGGTGGGCTACGGTCTATGGGATTGTAAAGAGTTGGACACGACTTCGTGACTAAACAACAAAACTGCAAATGTGAATTGAAAGGTGGCCTTTCATGGGCTAATTTCCTTACTTCCTTCTTATATCCCACATGAGGGATGGGAGTGTGGAATCTGACCATGTGAAAGGAAAGGTAGGCAGAATGCCAGCCCGCTCTTTCTCATGCCACAAGAAATAAGAGAAAGGATGCTCCAGTATTTGTTGTCTGTCCTCCGTGAGAAAGGTGCCTGTGGTGGTAGGGCCTATGTGAAGAGGGTCTTACCTTTTTTATTTTACAGATAAAGAGACCGAGGGTCAGGGCAGTTAAATATCTCAAAAGTTGCATAGCTAGACACTCATGGGTAAGCATTCAGTCTAAGATGTGTCTTCTTTGCCTGTGCTCCCAGGCTAGTTCTACCACGTGACCAGGTACAGGGGCTGGCTCTCTGAGGAGTCCACTGTCTGAGTGACTGCTGACAATAACTTAGGTGGTTTTCTGTTTTTGAGTTCAAGGATTTGAATTGAATTAGTAAATGTTTTATAATGGAGCCCTATAAAAAGTAGTTCTATGAGCATCCTTATTGGGAACTGGTGCCAGCTGAGGTTCTTTGTGCCTGGCAATTTTTCACAGCTTTATAAATAAATACACTCAGCGAAGGTGAGAAAATGCGGACCTGTAACAGAGGGTTTGGATCCCTAGGCATGTACATCTACCAGGAAGCAGCCTCTGATAATAGCCCTCAGACAGAACTTTGCGCCAAATGTATCATTGATGGAATTTTTTTTTTTTAAATAGTCTTTTCCAAAACCCTTGAAAAGGGTGTGTTGGTGATGAGAAGGCATCATCCACTGTTTTCTTTAGTTCTAATCAGAACATGTTGGTTAACATTCCTGAAAATCCAATTGCAATCAAGCAGTGGGTTGAGACTGTTAGGTTGAAGTGCTCGCAACCACAAGATCACAGCAAAGAAAGACAAGGTGTGGGTAGTTTTTTTTTTTTTTTTTCCCCACAATTTCCTTTTCCAGATTGCTCAATAATATTTACTGGTAACTGAAAACTTGGCTAAAGACATAAGAAAAAGCACTGTTCATGACTTTGAAAGCAAATTCTGCTGAATAACTTATTTTTTAAAATTGGAGTATAATAGCTTTCGATGTTGTGTTTGTTTCTGCTGTACAGTCAAGTGAATCAGCTATATGTATACGTACATCCTCTCCCCCTGTGGACCTCCCTACCATCCCCTCATCCTACCCTTCTAGGTCATCACAGAGCACCAAGCTGAGTTCGCTGTGCTACGCAGCAGGTTCCCACTACGTGTCTGTTTTATTCATGGTAGTGTGTATGTGTTAATTCCAGTCTCCCAGGTGATCCCACCCTCTTCTTCCCCGCCCACTGTGTCTATCCGTCTGTTCTCTATGTCTGGGCCTCTATTCTTTCTTGGAAGAACATATATTTATAAGGCATGTTACAGCAGCATCTCAGTTTGCCCTAATTTCTCTATTCCTGTAAATATTAAGGAGTATCATTGCATGTATAGACTTCGCCTGCCTGTTTGCCTGCAACCCACCAAGCCAAACAAAATCCGAGTGTAGTTAGGACTTGACATTTCTATTAATATTTTTAGTTCTACCTTGTGAAAAGTAGAGATGTGACTCTCTCTCTCCCTGCTTTCTTTCCTCTCTTCCGTCCTTCCCTTCTGGTTCTCTCTCTTTTTTAAACTTTTAATTTATACCAAAGATATACATGTATAAAGCATCAAGAGTCAAACAATTTGGAAACACAGCAATCCTCTATTTCTTCCTTGCCCATCTTTTTCTCCCAAGAGGAAACTATGTTCACTCCTTTTAACTTCTGAATTTTGTGTTTACCTTTTTGTCTCTCGATAGCATGCTTATCTGGAGACCGCTTGCTTTTTCAGCTTTATGTGTGGTCTATCTGTTTCTTACTGTTTGGGATAAGGATTTAGTTCTTTTTCTTCCCCCCAACCCGCCCACACCTGTGTAGGGACGTGAGTTTTCCATGAAGTCATCTTTCCTTGGGGCTGTATGGTCATTTTGTTTGCGTCGCTCAGCGTCCACGTTACTATAGGGAGTACTGACAGGTTTGGCCTGTAGTAGAGTAGGACGACTTTTCTTTCTTGGGGGTTGTTTTGTTCATACCACTGTGACCATCATCCCAGCGTAGTAAGTAACTTTTACTCTCACTGTCTGCCTGCCCCAGTTTGGAAACCACTCAGCGCGTCTTTGCTTATCGTCTGAGCTATTCTAGAGGTTACACTATCCATGTGGCAAGCTCTTGTAGGGCCTTTTGGCCAGCTGGCAGTGGGACGAGTTGTCATCTGGCCAGTGCACATGTCATTCTGAGATCTATTCATATCCTCCGGTGGGGTCCTGTCAACCCTGCCTTCTGTCTTCCTCTTTCTTGGTTCCTTCTTTCCTATTCATGGGCTTGGGAGCTTCCAGTTTCTACTTTCTGCACTTCTGTAATTTTGGCTTTATTTCTTTCAGTACAGTGACCTGTGGGTGAAAGAAAAAAATGAAGTGACATAGCATAACACTTAACTCTTCATAAAATTCCAACATCTTGGCTTCCTCTTTTATCCACCAGCTTTTTTCTACCCCACTCCCCATCTCTGTTCCTGTCCACATGGCAGGCATAGTTGAATGGTGTCCTGAGAGTTCAGAGCCCGAAGGGCAGAGTGCCCCTTCCTTTGTTGAGAATACAAACCAAGGCAGCTGGGAGATGATTACAGACACCTTTCCAGCAGTGAGGTCGTGTTTTCTCTCTGTTCTCTGAAGAGGGCACGTGATCACTGAACCCAAAGTGTGCTAGAGCAGAAATCTAGTCACCCCCACCAGACCTGGAGGGGAGGTTGGGTTGTCCTATAGACCTTCAGTGAATATCTGGTCGAGATAAGAGGACCAACATCATGCCCTTAAGAGCCACTTTCTCAAAAAAAAAANCTGCTTTTGTACTTTGACATCCAGGATTTCCCTAGTGAATTTTGTCACAGAAAAAAGAGAATCATCAATATCGCAGTTAAACTTGACTTTCAAAGCTAATAGTATCTCATTTGGGGGCTCAAATTTAATAAATTTTCTTTGATTCTGGGTGAGTTTTTAAACATCAAACAATGAATTGGCCAGGGTGCAGTAAAATATTTAGATCTATTGACTGTTGTTCAGAAGGGTAGAAGGCAAAACACTAGTGGTTTGATGTTGATAAATTCTCAGTACCTTAATCCACATTAATGTTTTCTTTTATCTGAGTGCAGATTGGTGACAAAAAAAAAAAAAAAAAAAGAGCAAGAGGTGTCCATGCATATAGAATATAAAACCTAAAGCAAAGGCATTTGTAAAATGTGATTTATTTTGTTAAGTGAGTTAAAAGCGTTCTCATCCTAACTGAAGACTAGAAAGTATTTGTTACAGATAAATAGGCATTCTGTATTGGGACTCTGGTATGAATGTTGTACTCACACTATTATACAAATTGCATTATAGTGTATGTTTTACAGCATACACTTTGCCATGCAGTTACTGGCAGAAATTCTTCAGCTCAATTTAAGAGGATAAGGATGTTAATACCCTGGATTAACACAAACTATGAAAGGTGTCGTCATGTGTTTGTGTGTGTTTGCTGATTTAAGGAAACCTTATGTTGTATGATAGTTCATTCATAAAGTAACAAATAATTCAAACAGTTTTACAAGCTACCCAAGTGGAATAGAAAAATGTAGGTGAGGGTTCCTATCATTTATTATTACCAAGTTATATATGAAGTTGCTAAGATAAAACTAGAGATATAAGTACAGGTATTTCAACAATGATGATTCTCTCCCATTCTTGACCTTTACTACCTCGTAAAAACTCATTTTGTCCTGTGACTTTAAACTAGATGTATACTATTTATCAAAGACACAGTGTCAAAGAGATAAAATTTTAAAACCTGTTCAGGCATAAGAAAAGTTAGGAAATATGCTTATATATGAAACTCTTATCATTAAACTATGTGATTAAAGACGAGAGCCTACTGATCTTAAAATTAAACTGAGGAATCTTTGAGGCTTTTATGGAATTTGGAAATTAAAAATGAAAATACTTGTTTCTAAACATTTTCTTTTATTCATATTATATAGTGAGTATTTCTCATTTGTCCAGAAGGTGGCAGTGTAATATCAACTGCATGTGATGCAGAGACTAGCTTGCGAATTGGTATTTCTCCCATATCGGATCTGTGGTGTGTTTGTATTGTTACCTTTCTGAACACTTCAAGTATAGTACAAATACTACTGATTTTATCCATTATCTTATTTAGAAGTCATGTGACCAAGTTGGTTTATATGTATTTAATCATTAAGATTCACATTTAATAAGAGTAAAGAGGGCAAACAAACCTCTTGCTAGTGTATTTTTAAGTCTCCTTGTATGTTGAACATATTTGTTTTTCTTCTAGAGTACATACTGAAGTTGTCTTGTCGAAGACTAGTGCCTAATAACGATCTTGTTTAAAATATACCCATTAATACTGGTTAAATTAAATATGTTATTAAGAGAGTGTGAATAAGTAAGAGATTGCTATTTATTTTTTATTCTTGTGGGCTTGTTTTGCCTTGTTTTCTTTTTCTTTTGAGGGTGGAACAGTGAAAAAATAATTCAAAACCTCTTGATCAGAAGAGCTCCAGCGACTCTTCTTCCCTCTGCTCATTTCAAGCAGGAGGATGCTTTTTCTTCTTAACATTCTCCCCCAGCACTCTGAATTAGAGATTTATTTGCAACGAAAAATCAATTAGTCCTAAATTTATTCATGGATTTCAGGTCTAGCGATCAATGCAAGTCCACTCAGTGGGCTCAAGGGGACCCAGTTCATCCCAGTTAATGTGTCTGAAGGGGAATTACCATTGATGCTATTTTTTTCCCTTTAGGTCAGAGATCAGATCTTGCTGTCACGGACTGCGGCAAGTAGGAATGACTTCACCCTGCAGCTACCCAGACTGCACCTGGAGACCTTTGCAGTGGAGGGGCTCAAGGGCGGGCCAGAGGTTGTAGCGTGCCAGGTTAGAGTCTAAATAACATTGTTTGCTACTGACACATGTAGAAAAATAAATTGCACTTACTGGGGAGAATGGAAGAAGCCTCAAAGTCTTGTGACTAACTTAAAGGAGATACAAATAATTTTTCCTCATTTTTCTTCTGTCCTGTAACACTATTTTTCACAAGTAATTGCATTTTTTTCTTTAGAGCCTAGAACTAGCCGCTTAAATAATCCAGAAAAGTATTTTTTACCAAGGAAAAAATATATGTTTCATAGCTCAGTACAGTATTAAAAGAACATTCTTTCTGGGCAGCAGATGAAAATAAGACACTAGGCTGTTATCTCTTCAAGCTTGTCTGAATTTGTAGCTCTAATTCTTCTAAAATAAATCATTTTAGATAAATTTATCAGGAGAGATATTTGACATTTTTCAATGTTAATTCCAAAATATATCCAATATTCTTAGGTGGTAATTTCAACAAATCTAGAACCTAGCTCTTCTTTGCATGAAGAGTATTTTATACTTTAATGATTAGTTTTAATAAACGTTGTAATTAATATGTGTCAAAGGAGTTATTTCATTTATAAAACTCAAAGCACCAAATCATAAAACCTTAAATAACTTTAAACTTAATAAAAATATTTATTTTCAAAAACATATTTATTTTCAGAAGCTGCAACTAGCCTTCTGTTCTAGATTATTGTTAGGTTATTGTGATTTTTTTTTTCCTTAGGCTTAAAAATATTTTTGAATCAGGCAAAACAAAATTTAGTATATATTTTATTCTCTCTTTAATGTCCAATTTCTTTATTACAAAAATCTATTAAAGTTACATAAACTATAGGGAGCCTGATAATTCCAAAAGAGGTTGTCCTTGTTCAGTAAAACCCTAAAGTTTTCAGTGTATTTAAGAGAAATATCTCTTAAAACTGTCTGTGCTTCACATTTTGAGATTTAAGATGAACTTTTTCATTCTTCAAGTTTATGACCCTGTGAAATTTTAACTTTGCACAAAATTAATGTCAGTACAAGTGGGGCTATGTTAATTTTTTTCTACATGCTCCATACGCGCTCCGTCCATGGGATTTTCCAGGCAAGAGTGCTGGAATGGATTGCCATTTCCTTCTCCAGAATTTAATTTGTTATTAGTACTCTAATTAATACTCAACAAAGAAAAAATACTTGCTTCTTTCATTGGAATGTCCACATATTATAGTAAAATATATGTAGTTATACAGCAAAGCATAAGACACTTATTTATAGTTATAGACTAGCATACTATGCTATTATTTAGTTCAAGATTAAGATGTACGTTTAAAATTTGATTATATGTGAGTACAATATGATTTGATATTTTTCTAGTGGTTGTAAAATAATCCTTTACTTGATTATCTTAATTTGGAATCTCCCAGGGCTTAGTACTTGTCATAATTCACAAATAAATACTTCTCCCAAACTCTAGATTTTGATGATTTGGAAAGAGACTGATTCCTAGGAATGCCATTTTTTAAGGCAAAATATGAACTTTCTAGAGTCCTGACATCTGTGAATAGCAAGAAGGAAATGTATAAGCTTGTATATTAAAGTACTATCTTTCCCAAGTTCTAATAAAAATAGTTATATGGGTTGCCATATACCTAAACACTTGAGTAAGTTTTATATTGGTGTGCTCTAATATGCATTATAATTTAGTAATATATGTTTTGGTTTAGTATGCAGAGAAGAGCACATGATTTGGGCCATAACAGTTTTTCAGGCACACACGCATACATGCATATGTGTGCAGGCATGCAATTAGTGATATGCAGTACTTTGAGGAGAAAGGCACTGTACTAGTTGAAGACCTTAATTATAATAATTATAACTGCCATTTTAGTGAGCACTTACTATGTAGCTAGTATCATGATTAGCTCTATAAATAAGTGATCTCAATTAATTCTGAAAATGGGCCTGTCAAGCAGACAGCATTATTTTCATTTTACAATTGACAAACAACAAATATAGCAGGTAACTTAACCCACTCCCGTGTTCTTGCCTGAAAAATCCCAGGGACGAGGGAGTCTGGTGGGCTGCCGTCTATGGGGTCGCACAGAGTCGGACACGACTGAAGCGACTTAGCAGCAGCAGCAGTAGCTCCTCAGATCAACAGCAAGTAAATGGCAGGGCCTAGAGTTTGGGTTTAAGTTTAGGTATATTTGACTGAAAAGCCTGAACTGGTAAAATCTGACAGTGAAAATCAAGACATGTGTGTTAAATGGTAAGCATAAAGCCTTTGAAATCTGTGGTGGAGTTTTTCTTCCATTTATAAAGTATACATTATGCATCTGTGTATGAGGTAGGTCATAGTTTATGGTGTATTGTAGACATATTCACAGATAAAAAATTTTGCTTCCATTTGATAGGCTAATATTATGGAACTCAACTTTTCACCTTTGCAGTATATGTATGTGTGTGCGTGTGTATATATATATGTGTGTGTGTGTGTGTGTGTGTGTGTGTGTATGTATGTATGTATATGTATATATTTATGCTAAGTATGCAACATATTTAGGAATTCACAATTTGTTTAACTTTGTAATCTGTGCTGGTGAGATGGACTGTTCAAAGTGTGCCTCACCTTTGATTATGACAAGGAGAGGCCCACTATGCAGGATGTGGTAGTGTCTGAATTACCTGGCCAACATATTTAACCATCATTTAGAGCAGTAGAAGCTGACGTTTTCCTAGACAGCCACTGTCTGTTGTTTCCAAAGGGGAAGATTATACCTTTCCATCCAGATTATACCAGGTATAATCCTGGGTGGAAGGAAGACCAGCGAGCACAACTGAAGGCTGAGGGGATGAATGGATTACCTTATCTCTCTGAACCCAGAAGAGTGTGTAATTGATACACTCCTACAGGAAATAATTCAGTTTGGCTGGTCTCTGAAATGTGCTAGCTTTTAGCCTCAGTTTCCTTATCTGCCACAAAGTGTAATGCTGACAGTTTCTCTGGCTTGTACTGAGTTTGGATGAGGCAGTGCATGTGAAGTGGGGAGCACGGTGCCCAGCACAAAGGCAGCAGACAAGCAGGGTGGCTCTTGTTATTGCATACCTACATATTGCAGTATGAGACACCTTGTAAAGATGACGTCAGCAATAGTAGTATAGCTTGATTTTATTACTTTTGGGGAGTATGGGGTTTTTGTGTGTGTGTGTGTGTGTGTGTGTGTGTTTTGTTTTTTTAAGAAATGGTTGTTGTTGTTCAGTCGCTAAATCGTGTCTGATTCTTTACATCCCCATGGACTGCAGCATGCCAGGCTTCCCTGTCCCTCACTCTCTCCTGGAATTTGCTCAAACTCATGTCCATTGAGTTGGTGAGGCCACTCAATGATTTCATCCTCTGTTGACCCCTTCTCCTTCTGCCCTCAATTTTTCCTAGCATCAGGTCTTTTCCAGTGAGTTGGCTCTTTGCATCAGGTGGCCAAAGTATTGGAACTTCAGCATCAGTCCTTCTAGTGAATGTTCAGGGTTGATATCCTTTAGGATTGACCAGTTTGAGCTCCTTGATCTCCAAGGGACTCTCAAGAATCTTCTCCAGCACCACTTAATGATCTTTTCTTTGTATCTTTCCATTTGGTTCTTTCATTCTTTCTTGTAAAACTTTTAGTTTTGGTCACGATCAACTTTAGCTCTCTATTTACTTTTCCTTGTTACTTGATGTTCCAGTGAGGCCAAGTTGCCAATGAACCCCTGTCTAAGATCCTATGGCAAGTTTAGAACTATTATTCCTTGGCTTTTATCTCCTTAATAGCAACATATTAGTCTACTAGGATACTGAACAAAAAATAACACACCTAGATTAGACAAGTTAACTTTAGCTGAAAAACCCAGTACAGTGTGAATGCAGAGAACTTTGTAAGAGAAGATATTCTGCCCATAATTTATTAAGATAATACCTATTACTCATTGTCTTATACTTTGAATTCTGTTTTTTCAATGATCGTATGATGCTTTTCATATCTGGAACATATTAGCAGACATCCAGTAAGTGTCTGTGTCTCCATTCCCATTCAACGATAACCAACACAGAACAATGTCAATGTTAATATTATTGATATTATTGCATGCTTATTCCATACCAGTTACTGTGCTAGATAAACACCTTCCATTTGCTTTCTCATTTAATCCTTGCAGCAATCCTGTAAATAATAGGTGCTCTGCTTTTATCCATTTTCCAAAAGAATAAACTGAAATTTATTAAGATGAAAATTGTTAAAGGTCACATATCCAGTGAGTAGGGTCACTGGTCTGTTCATTCTTTTAATCATGCCTTTCTGCCTTCTGTGTACCATGGCATAGTGGTGTGTGTGTGTGTGTGTGTGTGTGTGTGTTAAAGGTCACATATCCAGTGTGTGTGTGTGTGTGTGTGTGTGTATGTTTTAAGATAGTGTTGTGTGTGTGTGTGTTTTAAGATAGCTGAGAGGGAAAAAAAGTAAAGGGTAGGGTCTGCCTGTAAAATATAGTTTCTTTTGTGAGAAGATCATGGCAAAAATAGAATCCAAAAGAGGTTAATGGGAAATGTTACTTAAATTGTGTATTTCAGCCTCTTCATCTGTAAAATGAAAATAATAGAAGTTTCAAACTCAGTGTAATGATTGAATGGGTTAATCCATTGAAGTGCTTAGAATAGTAACATGGTAAGCACTCACTGTTTATTAGCTTTCCACCAACGTGAAAGCTTCATGAGGCCAAGAACTTGATTTTGTTCAAAGTCACACCATCAGAGCTCAGAACCCTGCCTCACACAGAGGAGGCCCCAGTGCATGAATATTTGATTTCAGGCACTCGACAAGTTGACTCAGGAAGCTGCTGTGCCTAAGTTGTGCATGCCTTTAAGAAATTTGGGATCATTTTTTTAAACTTTTAAACCCACTTCATTTAAAAGTCCCCTGAGCCACCTCATAAAAGTGTGTAAGGCTTAGTGCACAATAACTATACCTCTGGAAATGTAGTATATTTTATAAATATATGTTTATAAACACTTCATTAGAAAGGCTTCATTGTGAAACCATTTATTTATGAAGATTTTAAACAACAGAGTCTTCACCGTAAATCCAGTAATCCTTTAATCACCCGTAACCTACTGTGTTCTTATGAAGTCCGTCCTTGGTATGGTTGGTTGTTATGTGTTATACCCACAACTTTTGGGATACTGTGGTTTTTTTACATTCAACTTACTTTCCAGGCATAGAAATTTCTTCCAGCTATTTTGTTGTATTTATAAAGTTAAATCATAAAAGAGCATCTTGAAAGGATTTTTTTTTTTTAATGTAGAGAAGAAAGAAAGAAATATCTGTACCTAAGTACTAAACTGTCAGGGAATAAAAATATCAAGAATCAGCCACTCTTAATAATTTTTTACATGTGTTCCCTGTTATACTGCTTGATGCAAAAGCCTTCTAACTCTACAAGAATCATGTTCATTTGGGCACAACTAGAAATTAAAGAAATGTTAGAGAATTTTTCTTGGAAGCTTGTATTATTTAGATATTTTCTTCAATTTATTCCATTCCCATAAATGTATTTTCAGATATCTGATTATTTTTTAAAACATGAAAATCAGCCATTTTGAATGAAAATCTCACTAAATATCTATAATGCTATGTAAAATTCCCCAATTGTCCCCAAAAGACTAATTGACTTCTATTAGTTCTTTAGTTTTTTTCTTTTTTAAGTATAGTTTCTTAGTTTCTGATTCTAAAAGAAAATTTTACCTTCTTTATATAATTTAGGACTTCCCTGCTTTTCAGATGTCAGTCCTCCCTGGGTCTCACTGTCTCACAGAGTTGTCAGGGTTTAGTCTAAGAGTCTCCATGGCGAAGTAAAGAGAATATATTTTGTGACAGCTGTTTGTCTCACAGATATTCTTTTTCACTTATTTTTGAGTCCATGACTGTGCTGTGAATGTTTGACATTATTGGAAATCTGACCTTTTTGGTAAGTGGGGTCATTTTTGTACTAAAGTATCAAAAAGATTTGAGGATTATCTAAACTTGTTATCAGTGAGTGTGCGGTTCTCTTTAAATTCTAAAAATTAAAATATCTTTTAAATTTAAAAACATAATGTGATTTTAGATTTCGGTTGTAGCATCAAAGAGAATGTTGAAACTCTACCTTCTTCAAAGGATGGTAAGCTCTTCTGGGGGAGGAGCTGTTTGTTAGGGGAAAACAATTAGCTGGAAAAATCATATAGTTCATCTGAGAACAAATGCATTTTGATGGGAAAAAAGCCATCCTTGGTCTCATTTAGAGCTTGACAGCTGTAATCTCCAATTCCACAGAATATAAATTGTGTCACTGAGGAATCTAAATATCCCAGATTTGAGGCCTAACTCAAGGATGAATATAAGAATCAGTGAGTTTATTTTTCATGTTGACACCAGGAAGAATAAATGGCATTTTCTGACGTAATGTTGTCAGAGAAAATGTTTTTCTTATTTGCTAGTTCAAGTTTTAGAATGCTATTCTCAAGATTTGAGAGTGCACAAGTAGACATTAAGTTTCTTCAAAACTTGCTGGTACCGCAGCTGTGAGGGATGCTAAATGAAACAAAATGTGAAGAGAAGGAAGATGCTAATGTGTGCAGAAGGACCGATTTTAGTGTCTGTTGCTGAGTGGGGTGAAAGTGAAAATGAAAGTGTTAGTCACTCAGTAGTGTCTGATTCTTTGTGACCCCATGGACTGTAGCCCACCAGGCTCTTTTGTTCATGGAATTCTCCAGGCAAGAATACTGGAGTGGGTTGCCATTTCCNGGCTGCAGTCCATGGGATCACTAAGAATTGGACACGACTGAGCTACTTCACTTTCAATTTTCACTTTCATGCATTGGAGAAGGAAATGGCAACCCACTCCAGTGTTCTTGCCTGGAGAATCCCAGGGACAGGGGAGCCTGGCAGGCTGCCATCTATGGGGTCGCACAGAACCGACATGACTGAAGTGATTTAGCAGCAACATCAATGATGCAATGAATACCTGCCAAGAACAGGGTATTGAACTGTGCTGTGGGATACAGAAGTGACTCAAATATCTTTCCAACAGGAATATGAAATTTATGATTGAAATGAGATGGAAAAATGATTGCTCACTTTTCATGCTTTATCTTTGTAGGAGAGGCATAGATAAATACCATAGCCTGATCTGTAGAAAGTGAAAGAAAGTGAAGTCGCTCAGTTGTGTCCGAATCTTTGCAACCCATGGACTGTATGTAGCCTACCAGGCTCCTCCATCCATGGGATTTTCCAGGCAAGAGTACTGGAGTGGGTTGCCATTTCCTTCTCCAGGGGATCTTCCCGACCCAGGGATTGAACCTGGGTCTCCTGCATTGTAGGCAGACGCTTTACCGTCTGAGCCACGAGGGAAGCCACGTGATCTGTAGAGGAGAATGAATTCATTCTTGCTGGTAAGAATAGGAGAGGCTTCATAGAGGAGGTGGCATTTGAGTAGGCCTTGAAGGTAGTGCAGTTAAATATCCCCTTTCNACGCTTTACCGTCTGAGCCACGAGGGAAGCCACGTGATCTGTAGAGGAGAATGAATTCATTCTTGCTGGTAAGAATAGGAGAGGCTTCATAGAGGAGGTGGCATTTGAGTAGGCCTTGAAGGTAGTGCAGTTAAATATCCCCTTTCATGTAAATTGGTACTGTCAGGAAATACAGATGGGAAATATCTGGAGTTTGAGTCTGAACCGCTGTAGTAAATGATTGGTAGGGTTCTTTTCAGTTAATTAAGCTCCAGTTGTATTGTAAATAAATTATTTTCTCTGCCAGATTTCATGGCAGTCTTCTTATTTGTTCCTTCATAATGCACAAAAAATAAATTCGTTCATTTAGTTGAATATCAGAAAGTACATTAGAACCAATTTGTCCTTAATATAATAACAACTTTTCCAGAGTGATGCTGTTAAAGTGCTGCACTCAATGTAAAGCAAATTTGGAAAATTCAGCAGTGGCCACATGACTGCACAAGGTCAGTTTTCATTCCAATCCCAGAGGATGGCAGTGCCAAAAAAAATCTTTAAACTTTCACACGATTGCACTCATTTCATGTGCTAGGGAAGTAATGCTCAAAATCCTTCAAGCTAGGCTTCAATGGTACATAAACCGAGAACTTCCAGATGAACAAGCTGGATATAGAAAAGGCAGAGGAACTCGAGATCAAATTGCCAACATTCTCTGGATCACAGAAAAAGCAAGGGAATTCTGAGAAACATCTACTTCTGCTTCATTGACTACACTATAAAACCTCTGGCTGTATGGATCACAACAAACTGTGGAAGATTCTTAAAGAGACGGAAATATCAGACCACCTTACCTTCACCCTGAGAAACCTCTATGCCTGTCAAGAAGCAACAGTTAGAACTGAACATGGAACAATGGACTGGTTCCAAATTGGGAAAAGAGAATGTCAAGGCTATATATTGTCACCCTGCTTATTTAACTTATATGCAGAGTATATCATGTGAAATGCCAGGCTGGATGAATCACAAGCTGCAATCAAGACTGCTGGGAGAAGTATCAGTAACCTCAGATATGCAGATGACACCATCCTTATGGGAAAAAGCCAAGAGGAACTAAACAGCCTCTTGATGAGGGTGAAAAAGGAGAGTGAAAAACCTGGCTTAAAACTCAACATTCAAAAGATGAAGTTCATGGCATCTGGTCCCATCACTTCATGACAAATTGATGGGGAAACAATGGAAACAGTGATAGACTTTATTTTCTTGGGATCCAAAATCACTTCAGATGGAGACTGTAGCCATGAAATTAAAAGATGCTCCTTGGAAGAAAAGCTGTGACAAGCCTAGACAGTGTATTAAAAAGCAGGGATATCATTTTGCTGACAAAGGTCCATATAGTCAAAGCTGTGGTTTTTCCAGGAGTCATGTACAGATGTGAGAGTTGAAGGCTGAGTGCCGAGAAACTGATGCTTTAAACTGTGGTGTTGGAGAAGACTCCTGAGAGTCCCTTGGTCTGCAAGGAGATCCAACCAGTCACTCCTAAAGGAAATCAACCCTGAATGTTCACTGGAAGGACTGATGGTGAAGCTGAAGTTCCAGTACTTTGGCTACCTGATGGGAAGAGCTGACTCACTGGCAGACTCTGATGCTGAGAAAGATTGAGGGCAGGAAGAGAAGAGGGTGACAGAGGATGAGATGATTGAATGACATCATTGACTCAATGGACATGAGTTTGAGCAAACTCCGGAAGATAGTAAAGGATAAGGAAGCCTGGTGTGCTGTAGCATGAGGTCATAAAGAGTTGGACATGACTGAGCACCTCAACAACAATATTTATGTGCTTGAATGAATTTTGGTACAGAATAGAAAGTTTAGAAATTACTGAAGTAGATGATAACTCTGACTAAAGCGTGTACATTCCCAAACCAATTTGATAAATATCAAAATAAGAATGGGATCATGGTAAGAAAAGAATTGTTCTTAATAAAGACATGAAATATTTTCTCTGTTTCTCTCTTTACTGATTTGCTTTTCTTTAGATATATTGAAAATTGTTCATATTGGATTTAATTAAACCACAGACAAGTACATCAAATTCTTATAATTCCAACTAAATGGCTTTTTAGCACCTTTGTAAAAATTGATGGAAAGACACTATGGATTTCCTTTGCTGAGATTCATAAAGCTAACAATTTTATGTGAAAAGAGGAAAGACAAGTGTTCAACGTGTGTGTATTGATGTATTTATTCTTTATCAGTAGTTTAGATCAAGTGCACTTTCTGAATGTTGTCCATTTTGAGAAACTGGATTGGACAGGCTTTCTTTGGTTGTGAACAATTAGCTTTCAGCCCTGAAAGTAATTTATGTCTACAACTTTTCTTTCAGTATTAACACCACTCCTTTATGAAAATTTGCATGCTGAACCCAACAAAGACCAAAATTAGGGTGTGTTTTTTGTTACACTGTCAGATTTGATTAAAGCAGTTGGATCTTGGTAGGTTGATTATGGAACAGACAAATGGGGAGTGCTGGTTATCACTTTGGTCTCCAAAAAGTATAAATCAGAGAGAAATTATTAGGATATAAAGCGCCCTTTGTTAAGCTCCAGATAGCTTTTGAATTTGGATAAATAGGCACTCCCAGTATTGTCCACATTATTACTGAAATGGAACGTCTCACTAGCTCTAAAATGAAGAACCCTATCATATTACATGTTGTTAATTCAGTCAGACTTCACAAGTAAGTATGGTAAGTATGGAGCTCCTGCTCAGTATCCAGCCCTGTGCATGACTGAGATGACAGAGGATGAATGCGCATTTTGGGAGAAGGAGTTAAAAAAAGAATCCCAAATGTTAGTTCCTAATAGAGAAAGAACAAAACAAGCACTAATCAGGGATCTGTCAAGGACCAGCACGTACGCTTGGGAGCCTTTGTAAAATATGGAGACTGGGACAGGGTCTGAATGTATCACTAATCTTGTTTTACATCCTCCTTGAGAACACTTTTTGAACAAGAAGAGTTCTGTCTTTTTTGAGGGGTTTATCTACTCCATTGATAGTGTTTCACCCATTCAGTGTCACTGTGAAATCTTAAAGTGTGTTATCGCCCCAGCTTAATAAATGGGAATCAGAGCTTGCCTTCTCTCTTCATATACAATCAATGGCTTTACCTCAGCCTTCAGANACTCCATTGATAGTGTTTCACCCATTCAGTGTCACTGTGAAATCTTAAAGTGTGTTATCGCCCCAGCTTAATAAACGGGAATCAGAGCTTGCCTTCTCTCTTCATATACAATCAATGGCTTTACCTCAGCCTTCAGATAAGCTGCAGCTGTCTTGTATTGGCCGTGGGCTCTTCACAATCTGGTCTTGACTCTCCAGCTTCCTTTTCCCAGAGCTCTCCACCTCATTCACTGAGAATATAGCAATAAATATGTAATAGCCATACTGGCCTTTTGGTTTAACTTGGATGCAGCAGGTACAGTTCCATTTCTGAGGCCTTCCACTTGCTGGTCCCTTTTCTTGATGTGCTCTCACCAGGTGTTCATGAAGCCCAGTCCTTCACTTCTTGCATGTCTTCACTTAAATGTTGCCTCTTGGAAGCCTTCTCTCATCATGAACTCAAATAGCTTCCCTTCTCCCATCACACTTTATAGCCATGACTCTGCTTTATTTTCCTTCACAGCACATGAACTCGTATTCTCCTCTCATTGGGATGTGAGACCCATGCGGGCATGCCTTGATGTTTAGCACAGGATCTTCAACGCTTGGAACATAACAGATGCTCAATAACATTGGTTGAATACATTAACTAATGAATTGGATTTTTCTCTGTTGTAGACTTTTAAAGAGGCAGTTGTTGTTCAGTTGCCTAGTTGTGTCTAACTCTTTGTGGCCCTGTGGACTGCAGCATGCCAGACTTCCCTGTCCTCTGCTATCTCCTGGAGTTTGCTCAAACTCATGTCCATTGAGTCAGTGATGCTATCCAACCATTTCATCATCTGTCACCCCCTTCCTTCTGCCCTCTATCTTTCCCAGAATTAGGGTGTTCTCAAGAGGCAGAGCTGTTTGCATATAAAAGAGCAAGGAGTCTGGAATCAGATGGACCCCTGATTTCCAGTTGTGCCATTTATTAGCAATGTACCCTTAAGACAATTAGTTATGGACTCTGAACATCAGTAGTTTTAGATATAATATTGTACTAAGTAATTCCTATTTTGCAAGGACTGTAAAGATTGGAGATGATGCATGTTGCCACAGAAAACAGACCATGCTCGGATTTTCTTATACTTTATTTACTGTGACAAGAAAATGCTCTTCTTTTGTATGAGCAGTCCAAATCATCCTGCAGAGGTGTGTCTATTACTTGATAAGAAATAAAGATTAGTCAAAGTAACTGATCTCTGAAGAATATACTCATAGTTATCAAAAGTTTATATAAACATTTCCATATATCAGTGCCAGATGTTATGGTTTTGACATTTAGTCAAAGCCAGACTTCCTGAATTCCAGCTCACACCATCAGAATTCAATAAAAATATTCATTTTTACACTCATACAGTGCTAAGTCTTATCTGTATGTCAATAGAATCTGAAGCAGGCTAGTAAATCTCCATTGTCAAACTCACACTGATGTCAAGATATAGTAGGTTCCAAAGAAATGGTAACTATAATTGTATTTTTTTTCTGATGGAGAGCTAAAGTAGTAAAGTTATGTTTCTTCATGGTTTCCTATGACCCTGCAGTTATTTCTTTGTTGTTCAGTTGCTAAGCTGTGTCCAACTCTTTCTAACCCCATGGAATGCAGCACACCAAGCTTCCCTGTCTTTCACTATTTCCTGGAGTTAGTGATGTCATCCAATCATCTCATCCTCTGTCGCCCCCTTCTCCTCTGCCTTCGGTCTTTCCCAGCATCAGGATCTTCTCCAATGAGTTGGCTCTTCACATCAGGTGGCAAAANGCTTCCCTGTCTTTCACTATTTCCTGGAGTTAGTGATGTCATCCAATCATCTCATCCTCTGTCGCCCCCTTCTCCTCTGCCTTCGGTCTTTCCCAGCATCAGGATCTTCTCCAATGAGTTGGCTCTTCACATCAGGTGGCAAAATATTAGAGCTTCAGCTTCAGCATCAGTCCTTCCAGTGAATATTCAGGGTTGATTTCCTTTAGGATTGACTGATTTGATCTCCTTGCAATCCAAGAGACTCCATAGATTCTCCTCCAACACCATAGTTCAAAAGCATCAATACTTCTTTATGGTCTAACTTTCACATCCATACATGACTACTGGAGAAACCATAGTGTTGACTGTACGGACCTTTGTTGGTAAAATATGATGCCTCTGCTTTTTAATATGCTATTTAGGTTTGTCATAGCTTTGCTCCTTTTTTTCCAAGAAGCAAGCATCTTTTAATTTCATGGCTATAGTCACCATCTGCAGTGAATTTGGAGCCCCAAAAAATAAAGCCTGTCACTGTTTCCATTTTCCCCATCTATTTGCCATGAAGTGATGGGTCTGAATGCCATGATCTTAGTTTTTTGAATGTTGTGTTTCAAGCCAGCTTTTTCATGCTCCTCTTTCACCCTCATTAAGAGGCTCTTTAGTTCCTCCTCATTTCCTGCCGTTAAAGTGGTATCATCTGCATATCTAAGGTTGTTGATATTTCATCTGGCAGTCTTGATTCCAGTTTGTGATTCATCTAGCCTAGAATTTTTCATGATATCTTTGCATAGAAGTTAAATAAGTAGGCTGACATATACAGTCTTGATGTACTCCGTTCCCAGTTTTGAACTAGTTCATTGTTCCGTGTCTGGTTCTAACTGTTGCTCCTTCACCAGCATAGAGGTTTCTCAGGAGGCAGATAAGATGGTCAGGTATTCCCATCTCTTTAACAATTTTCCACAGTTTGTTGTGATCCATACAGTCAAAGGCTTTAGTGTAGTCAATGAAGCAGAAGTAGATGTTTTTCAGAATTCCTTTGTTTTTTCTATGATCCAGCGGATGTTGGCAATTTGATCTTGAGTTTCCCTGCATTTTCTATATCCAGCTTGTACATCTGGAAGTTCTTGGTTCATGTTCTGTTGAAGCCTAGCTTGAAGGTTTTGAGCATTACCTCCCTGGCACATGAAATGAGTGCAATTATATGGTAATTTGAACATTCTATGGTATTGCTGTTCTTTGGGATTGGAATGAGAACTAACCTTTTGCAGCCATGTGACCACTGCTGAGTTTTCTAAATGTGCTTTATATTGAGAGCAGCACTTTAACAGCATCATCTTTATTACTCACAAACTAAACTACTGTCACTTTGTCAGGTCTTCTTTTCCAACATATTAGTAAACACAATGCCAATTCTATAATTGACCTATATGATGAGCATTTGTATAGATTTTTTTGTATAGATTTTTTTTGTTTTTTGTATAGATTTTTAAGATTTGATCATCTTAAAATTTTAAGTCTCTATAGCAAGGGAATTTCATTAACTACTACTGCTGCTACTGAGCTACAACTTCTACTATCATTATTACAGTCCATATTCTTATTGTATTGTGGATATTTATTATATGTCCATATGCAGTAGTTTCTATGAGGGGCCATATTATATGTCCATATGCAGTAGTTTCTTTTTTTCAGTCTCTGATTATTTTGATGATTTCTTTTTGATATTCTTACCAGAAGCCAATATGTCATTTCTTATCCCTTTGGTCTTGCTTTACATTAAGCTTTAGCGTAATAAGAATAGTAATCATCATCAGTCTAGATGCTGCATTTAGCCTAAAATTGGCCTTGATTCAATTCTGGTTGCAAATAATATATTTGACAAAGATTTGGCCTTGTTTTAGGCACATTCAAGTTATATATGCCATAGTTGAGTGGAGGCCAGAAAAAAATTGAGAGTCTAAACATGATACAAAGAAAACATCATTTAAAATGATCTGATGCAAAAGTATACTGCAACACTGCTGAATATAGTTTCTCATGAGGCTCCTTCTCGTACCTGAAAAGCTACTATATTTACATCCTTCAAAGTGGTGCTAGTAAAATTTTTTAGTGATGGGATAAGTCCAGGACCATTTCAGATAGCAAGAAGGGGTAATAAACTTAGATTCTCTTTTTCTTAATAACACCAAGAAAAACCTACCTGAACTATATGCAGCATCACGTTAAATGCTTGACTTCAGGAGATTGTACATTTGCACCCAAATTTTTTGTACTAATTACTTGACACATTTACTATCTTTATCATTGTCACTGTTACCACTGAAAAGCATTTTAATCTCTGTGTGCATATTGCATTAAGTATCTGGTTGTGCATAATTTTAGTCATTCTCTGTACTAAATAAATAGGAGTGCACAGTCTTAAGTGGATATCAGTGTTCCAGACCAGTCTCTCAGGGACACATAGTAATTCCAGTACATGCACACAACCCCTAGGATATTAAAGGTCAAAGTGAGCTGTCTAACAATGGAAAACCATCTCATCTGAGACAGAGGGAAAAGAAAACCAGGTTTACCAAAATTGTTATTTCTACATAAAGGAAAGGTCATTTCTCTGCTAGCTAATATTTCAGTTAAGGCAAGGTAGAAGTCTTCCCCAGTCTTAGTACAAAAAATGGAAATATAACTTTTTGGAATCCCATTCCTTCTGCACATATATCCAGTATGCCTAGATGTCATTCAGAATGAGAAATTGAGTCAGATGAGCTGATCCTATATAGGTAGGATTTATGATGTCGTTGTCTTGGTATTTTCCTCGTAAAGTCCTGTACCAATATCAGATCCTTAAGTCAGACTGCTGAGAAATGCACGGCATACTCTCCATTTTATGTATATAAGTCAATTAAATACACTAGGAGTTGTTTTCCAAAATTTGTCTCTTTTAAAAATTGTCTTTTATTGTGTGGGTAGTACTACATTTACTATAGTTTATAATCGTAATATAATTTTTCTCATTAAAATAACCTGACAACCTTCTTTCATGTTACATTTTTATAAAATGAAAAGATGCTTTGGAGAAAGTATAGAATTTATGTGACGTATTTGGATGGTATAGAGATTCATTGACTTGTTGTAAATGTTTACTGAATTCATTCTACAGAATGAGTGAAGTCCTCAAGAAAATTTCACCTGAAATAAATATTTATTTCCATTACAGAAGCAAGAATTATTAGCTCAGAGTCAGTGTAATGTAATAATTATTAATGAGTCTGTTATCTTTGAAAATCTTGGTTTCATAGCAAAATTCAAGAGGGGCGTGCTTTTTAAAAAATTGTTATTTACTTCATTTTTGGCTGCACTGGGTCTTCATTGTACCACATGGGCTTCTCATTGAGGTGGTATCTCTTGTTGCGAAGCATGGGCTCTAGTGTGCGTGAATTCACTAGTTGCGGTGTGTGGGCTCAATGGTTGTAGCACACAGGCTTAGTTGTCCCGAGGCATGTAGAATCATTTTGGACTAGGGAAATAAACCTGAGTGCCCTGCATTGGCAGTCAGGCTGTTAACCGCTGGACCACCAGGGAAGTCCAAGGGCTTTGCTTGTGTACCTTTTTCAGTTAACAGAGGAGAAAACTGAAATTAGCAAAAATGAGTGTTGTGATAGACTGCCTGCACAATTTTGTGAAACTTGGAGAGCCTAGTTGAATTCTACTGATTTAAGTGAGAAACTTTGTATGATAGACAGCCAAACAGAGCAAAAAAACACTAAACCAGTCCAAAGCAAATGGAAAAACTTGCAACACATTGGGTGAGCATAGGCTTTGGAATTGGACAGACGTGGATTCAAAACCTAGTCCCTTTCTTTAATAGCTAGGGGACCTTGCATAATGTACTCAGCATTGCTTAGCCTTAGTGTTTTGTTCTATAAAATAGAGATAATGTGAATCTTGCCAGGCTATAGTTAGAATGGCGAAAATATACAAACCTCATAATATGGTGTCTTGTTTGTGGTTTAGTTTCTCAGTCGTGTCCGACTCTTTTGCAACTCCATGGACTGTAGCCCGCCAGGCTCCTCTATCCGCGGGATTTCCCAGGCAGGAATCCTGGATTGGGTTGCCATTCCCTTCTCCAGGGGATCTTCCAAACCTCAGGACTGAACCCATGTCTCCACATTGGCAGGTAGGTTCTTTACCACTGAGCCATTGCTGCTGCTGCTAAGTCGCTTCAGTCGTATTAGGGAAGCCCAAAATGGTGTCTGGCACATAGTAATTATTGTTAAAACTGGGATCCCAGTAAGCCTTAGTGATTGGGGCTCTACAGGAAGTGAGAGCACCTCAGGCAAAGATTTGGTCCAGCCTAGGCTTTATTGACTTACTGTACATTCCAGTACATTTGTAGAGTGTGGATTCACCTGCCTCCTTGGGATATTTTTTAATTAATTAATTTATTTTAATTGGAGGCTAATTAGTTTATAATATTTTAGTGGTTTTTGCCATACATTGACATGAATCAGCCATGCGTGTACATGTGTTCCCCATCCTGAACCCGCCTCCCACCTCCCTCCCCATCCCATCCCTCAGGGTCATCCCAGTGCACCAGCCCTGAGCACCCTGTNAATAACCTCAGATATGCAGATGACTCCACCCTTATGGCAGAAAGTGAAGAAGAACTAAAAAGCCTCTTGATGAAAGTGAAAGAGGAGAGTGAAAAAGTTGGCTTAAAACTCAACATTCAGAAAACTAAGATCATGGCATCTGGTCCCATCACTTAACGGCAAATAGATGGGGAAACAGTGTCAGACTTTATTTTCTTGGGCTCCAAAATCACTGCAGATGGTGATTGCAGCCATGAAATTAAATGATGCTTACTCCTTGGAAGGAAAGTTATGACCAACCTAGACAACATATTAAAAAACAGAGACATTATTTTGCCAACAAAGGTCCTTCTAGTCAAGGCTATGGTTTTTCCAGTAGTCATGTATGGATGTGAGAGTTGGACTATAAAGAAAGCTGAGCACTGAAAAATTGATGCTTTTGAACTGTGATGTTGGAGAAGACTCTTGAGAGTCCCTTGGACTGCAAGGAGATCCAATCAGTCCTTTCTGAAGAAGACCAGTCCTGAGTGTTCACTGGAAGGACTGATGTTGAAGGTGAAACTCCAGTGCTTTGGCCACCTGATGTGAAGAGCTGACTCATTTGAAAAGACTCTGATGCTGGGAGGGATTGGGGGCTGGAGGAGAAGGGGACGACAGAGGATGAGATGGTTGAATAGCATCACTGACTCAAAGGACATGAGTTTGAGTAAACTCCGGGAGTTGGTGATGGACAGGGAGGCCTGGTTTGCTTTGGTTCATGAGATTGCAAACAGTTGGACACAGTTGAGCGACTGAACCAAACTGACTGACTGGTGGCTCAGTGCATAGCATCCTCTTGCCAATGCAGGAGACACGGGTTTGATCACTGGGTCAGGAAAAATCTGCTTGAGAAGGGAATGGTTACCCACTCCAGTATTCTTGCCTGGAGAATTCCATGGTCAGAGAGATGGAGTGTAGTCTTTGGAACCTCATAAGAGTCGCATATGACTTATCAACTAAACAACAACAACCATTAATTGAATGTATGATGATATTGAAGAATCATTTTTCATTTTTTAGGTGTGATAATCATATACTAGTTATATTTTAAGAGGTTATACTTAGAGGTAGTGAAGAACTGTACAAAAAAGATCTTCACGACCCAGATAATCATGATGGTGTGATCACTCGTCTAGAGCCAGACATCCTGGAATGTGAAGTCAAGTGGGCCTTAGAAAGCATCACTACAAACAAAGCTAGTGGAGGTGATGGAATTCCAGTTGAGTTATTTCAAATCCTGAAAGATGATGCTGTGAAAGTGCTGCACTCAATATGCCAGCAAATTTGGAAAACTCAGCAGTGGCCACAGGACTGGAAAAGGTCAGTTTTCATTCCAATCCCAAAGAAAGGCAATGCCAAAGAATGCNTCTGAAAGATGATGCTGTGAAAGTGCTGCACTCAATATGCCAGCAAATCTGGAAAACTCAGCAGTGGCCACAGGACTGGAAAAGTTCAGTTTTCATTCCAATTCCAAAGAAAAGCAATGCCAAAGAATGCTCAAAAACCCTCCCCTTAGCACTGCATTTACTGAATCTCATAGGTTTTGGGTTGTTGTGTTTCCATTTTCATTCATTTCTATGCATATTGTGATTTCTTTTTTGATTTATTCTGTGATTTGTTGGGTATTCAGAAGTGTGTTGTTTAGCTTCCATATGTTTTTATTTTTAATAGTTTTCTCCTGTAATTGATATCTAATCTTACCGCATTGTGGTCAGAAAAAATGCTTGGAATGATTTCAGTTTTTTGAATTTACTAAGGCTATATTTATGGACCAGGATGTGCTCTATCCTGGAGAAGGTTCTGTGTGCACTTGAGAAAAAGGTCCACAGCTGGCTAGCTGTCCTCTGGCATTCACTCAGTCCTTTGTTCTGTGGCTGGGCCTGAGAGTGCCTTGGGTTAGAGCTTTTTGTGGGAAAGTTCCCTCACTCTTTCTCGCTCTCTTTTTTTTTTCCTCTCTCTCTGGCTATCTCACATTAGCTCCCTCAGATTGTCCTCAGGCTGTTCAGGCCCCGTCCTAACCCTAAGCAATGTTGCCTGTGCCTCCCTGTTCAGCCCCTGCTTGCTGGTGGTGGACATGGGCGTCTGGGCTACTTCTCTGCTGGGAGTTGTGGTTAGGCACGTAATCTGTGGGGTTTTTTTTCTTTCTTCCAGTTATGTTGCCCTCTGAAATTCCAAAACTCCCCACAGACCCGCTGGTAAGAGGGTTTCCTGATGTTTGGAAACTTCTCCTCCTTCACCACTCCTTCCCCGAATGGGTCTCCATCCCTAACAGTTTATCTCTCTTTTCATCCTTTATGTTTTGGCCTATCTCCTTTCAAAGACAATGGACTGCCTTTCTAGGTGCCTTGTGTCCTCCGCCAGCATTCAGAAGTTATAAATTTGTGGAATTTGCTCAGCGTTCAAATGATGTTTTGATGAATTTGTGGGGCAGAAAATGGTCTCCCCATCCTATTCCTCCAGCATCTTAAGACCGCCCCCCATGTTACTTTTTGAGCAGATGTGGGATTGACTTTGAGTGGAGAGTTGGGCTGATTGTGTATTGCCCTGAGTCAGATTCCACTGACTCCTTTGCTGCTACGGGCTCTCCTATGGCTCCTTCTGGCATTTCTGTGCCAGTCAGTGAGCAAATACAAACATTTGTCTGACATCCTCTCAGGCTGAGTGTGATAAGTTAGGTTGTTTAACTCAAGTTTCTATATGAAGAAGTCTGTAGGAGTTCTGGGCAGAAGAATGGATAGTGGATAGTCTAGGCCTTTGCCAGATAAATAGCTACTATTTAAACTTTAAGAGATGTGTTATTCTCTCCTTGTTTATTTGTTTTTAAAATAGATATAGATAAATTTGTATATATCCTCTTTTTAGCTAAATGTTAGCATACAGCACACACACACACACACACACACACACACACACACTTTCCTTTTGATTTTGAAATAATTATGCTCACAAGAAGTTACAGAATAGTACAGAGAAGTTCCTATGTATCCTTCACTCGGTTTCCCCTAATATTACATCTTACATAACTTCAGGACAGTACTACAACCAGAAAATTGCCATTGTATAGTTCTGTGATATTTTATTGTGTATTTGTGTAGTCGTGGCCATGATCAAGATACAATGCTGTTACATCACTACAAAGATTTTCCTCTGCTAACCACCTTATAGACATAGCAGCCCCTCCCTGGAAATCAGCACTAACCCCTGGTAGCCACTAAATGTTTTTTCTCTATAATTTTGTCATTTCAAGAATATGTAACTGCAGTCCTACAGAATGTAATCTTTTGGGTTGACTTTTTCACTCAGCATGATGTCCCTGAAATCTATCCAAGTTTTTATTAATATATCTGTCAATAATTTATTCTTTTATATTGCTAATATTCATGGTATGGTTGTTCCCATAATTTGTTGGGCCATTCATCCACTGAAAGATATTTTCATTGTTTCTGACTTTGGGCTATTATGTATGAAGCTGTGAACAATTGTGTACATTTTAAATTCAGCTGCATCAGGTCTTAGTTGTGGCACGTGGGATCCTGATTGTGTCACGTGAGATCTTTGGTTGTGGTGCATGGACTGTCTAGTTGTGGCACGTGGACTCAGGAGTTTGGCACATGGGCTTAATCACTCCATGGCTTGTTGGATCTTAAGTTCCTGACCAGAGATCAAACCCGTGTCCCCTGCATTGTGAGGCAAATTCTTAATCACTGGACCACCGGGGAAGTCCCTCGTGTGCCTATTTTTGGGTGAACATAAATTTTCATTTCTGTAGGATAAATGTGTTCAGAAATGTGATTGCTAGGCCATATATGAGTGTATGCTTAGTTTTTTTTTTTTTTTTAAGAAACTGCCAAACTGTTTTCCAGAGTGTTATACCATTCTTTATTCTCACCAGAGTTTTTCTGTTTCCTTGTCATCTTTTGATGTTGTCAAATTTTTTTCTTTGAGCCCTTCCATTAGGTATGTAGTGATAGCTCACTGTGGTTTTTATAATTCTCTAGTGGCCAATATTGCAAATAATATGCTTATTTGCAATTTGTAAAAGAGAATTATTTGGTAAAATATATCTTAGTATATTTTGCTCATTTTTCTAATTGGAGTGTTTGTTTTTTTACTGAGTTTTGAGAGTTTTTAACAAATATTTTCTGAAAGCTAGTTCTCTATCAGATAGATGGTTTGCAAATAGTTTTCCTGTTTGTAGCCTGTCTTTTAATCTTTGAAACAAGATCTTTCACAGAGCAAAAGTTTTAGATTTTAATTTAATTCAACTCGTTCATTTTTTTGTTTGTTTATGAATCATGCTTTTGTTATCAGGTCCAAGAACTCTTCGCCAAGTCCTAGATGCTGAAGATTTTCACCTACATTTCTCCTAAAATTCTTACAGCTTATGTTTTACATTTAAATCTGTGATCAACTTTGAATTTATTTTTGTGTAAGGTCTAATCAGAGTTATGAGAGGAGCCCCAAAATCTCCCACCCAGCATATATAAATTGTGTAATTAACTCCCTGTTCTTGAGGGTGAAACCAGTAAATAGGAGATCATACTGGGTGGGCCTGACTTAATCAGATGAGCCCTTTAAAAGAAGGTGAAGTGTCAGAGATGTGTTCTTCTGCTGGCCTGGAGGAGAGCAAACAGCCAAGCTGAGGAAGGAGGGGTCCTTTTGGCAAGGATCTGAGGGAGGTCCTTAGGAGCTGAGAGTCACCCTAGTTGACAACCTAAAAGAAAATGGGGACCTCCATTCTACAACTGGAAGGAACCACATTCTGCCAACAACTTGAATGAGCTTGGAAGAAGGCCCTGAATCTCAGATGAGAAAAAAATCAAAGCTCCGGCTAACACTTTTATTTCAGCCTTGCAGGACCCTGAGAGGAGGACCCAGCTAACCCTGCTAGACCAGTAGAAACTATGGGATACTAAATCTGTGTTATTTTAGGTCATTAGGTTTTTGGTAATCCTGGAGTGTGATGCTGCTTTTATGCTTATGTAGATGAGGAATCTGATTATCGGAGCTTGCAGCTGAGTGTTAGGGAAAGAAATGAGATGTGTCTGCTGCCAGGCACGTTGGGTTGGCCAGTTGTCTCCTGAATGTGGAGGCTTCCTGAGGCCTAATGTTGCCTTTCTGACTCTAGGCTACTCACTGATTCAGTTTGTGGGGTGCTCTCTTTCACACCAGTAGGGGAAGAGCCGTCTAGCTCATTCGGTCACCCCGTGATGCAGAGGGGTGCTCTCCGTGCTTGTTGATCGCTTACTTGTATTTTTGAGCCGGTATTCCCAATGGAGAGCTTTCCCGGTGGCTCACCAATAAAGAATGTGCTGGCCAGTACAGAAGATGTGAGTTTGATCCCCGAGTTGGGAAAATCCCCTGGAGAAGGAAATAGCAACCCACTCCAGTATTCTTGTCTGGGAAATCCCATAGACAGAGGAGGCTATGTTCTATGTGTTTATATTTTTATACTTGTGACACTATTAAATAAGCTCTATAAAATCAAAGAAAAATATAAAATTTTAAAGATATGATTTTAAAAGATCTTTGAAAGAAAGATTAAAAAGTTAATATAAAAACTATGGAGACATTAGAAAGATCAGCAGTTGCCATGGGTTGGGGAGGACCGGGGAGTGAATAGGTGCAGAGGAGTTTAGGTCAGTGAAACTGGTGCTCTGTTCCACCTGCAGTGGTGGGGACATGTCGTTATACATTTGTCCAGACTCACAGAATGTGTAGCACCAAGAGTCAACATTAAGGTATGGGTTTTGGGTGATGATGTGTCAGTATAGGTGCATTAATTATAGCATATGTACCACTCTGGCAAAGGATGTTTTGGGTTGGTTGGGACAGGGGGGGTTATATGAGAAATTTCTATACTTCCCACTCACTTTTTCTGTGAACCTAAAACTCTAAAAAATAAAGTTATTCAAAGAACTAAATATAGTGTGAAATCTGTATATGGAAGTCTTCATTTTTTTTTTTCCATTTTAACTCACTTTGGAGACTGAATACATCTCAGTTGGTATACAAGACAATGGACTCTTCCTATTTTTTTTTAAATAAAGTAAGAGATAAAATTTTCACTCTCTGATATAGATTGGCACTGGTGTCATCACTTGGTCCATTTTTTAAGCATTCATATTTCCTTTCAGTTATGTTGGGAAAAGGTGGAAGGATTTTGCAGTGCACAGGGCTGAGAATAGTGTCCTCACTTGTTTATTTACTTTCTTTGCGTTTCACCATGAACTGTTGTGTACTCTAGATAGTTAAGTAGTTTATGCACTAAATTATTTTACATAGTGTAGTCTTTATAGTAGTTTACAATGAGTTAAGAGGTAGTCTTTAAAATCTTCTATATAAAGTTTGCTAGTTTTCTTGTGACAAAGTAGTTCAAAGTCCTCTTGAACTTGAGTGAATTATGGCACTTTTCTATAAAATAAAGAGAAGAGATCTCAATATGTAGACCTTTTCTTTGATGGCAAGTGGCTATCAAAAACATTATATCTAGAAAAAAATTTTTGAAGGAACTTAAGACAAAATACATTCTGTCACAACAGACTAAAAAAAAAGAAATCTGACTGCTTTATTGAAGGATTTTTATGTAGCATTATGAAAATAGCTGTTTGGAAGTGTTTCCGGAATTTTGGATTTTTTCTAAAAATGATCTAAATCTGTAAAAATTCATTTATGTATACACATAAAATATATGTTCAAATTTTTGTTAAAAATATAAAATACATTTATGAAGATATAAAAACAGGATATATAGTAGTATAAAGAATGGTTGATTCAGGGAAATTGGCATTTTCTAGCCAAAATTCCAATCAAAACATTGTTTACTTGATAGACAGGATTGAAGCATGCATGTCATGATTTAATAAACACAACCAGTGGTGTACTTCCGCCATAGGCATCTTCCCTCTTTACCATGTGTGCGGGAGTGGTGAAAGTGAGGACTCTGCATTAGACTTCCAGATTCCCCTCTATCTGAAAGCAGAGCATTCCTATGAAACCTGTCATAAGCTGAAATGGCATTAAGTGAAGGAGCAGTTATCGTAGGCCCCATCTTGCTAATGAATCAACAAAATTAATGGAGACAAAGCACAGATGCTCACAGATACAGCGCAAAGCTATGTGGGCTGAGATGCTTAGAGTAGTTCCCGGAAGGAGCTTAGAGGGTCACTCTTACAATTCTGGGTGAACGCTGCCTGCAAATGGGCTCCCTGCACAACAAACACCCCGCAGAACACCTGATGTTTTTGCATTTTGACTTTTTTAAGGTGAAAACAAAAATCCTCTTAAGGTTTCTTTCAGTTAGCAAAAACAGGTACTAATGCAGGTGAAGTGAAAGTGAAATGTCGTAAGGCAAACTTTTGAAGACTAGGGAAGAACCTGTATCGCCTAAAAGTTATACTAGATTTTTAAAGTTGTAAAGCATGCAAAGAAAAGACTCTGGTGCTGGGAGGGATTGGGAGCAGGAGGAGAAGGGGATGACAGAGGATGAGATGGCTGGATGGCATCACTGACTCAATGGACGTGAGTCTGAGTGAACTTCGGGAGTTGGTGATGGACAGGGAGGCCTGGCGTGCTGTGATTCATGGGGTTGCAAAGAGTCGGACACGACTGAGCGACTGAACTGAACTGAACTGAAAGCATACCCAATCATATTTCTCGCACTAAAATCATTAGTTACAACGTTCTGTTGAGCCTAAGGGGTTTCATACTGTTAAAGCCAAGTTAAGTCCCTCTCCTACTTTTTGTGGCTGTATATGTGTAGCTTCAAGTCCACTTGTAGCTGGTTACATCTTTGTAGGAGTGTTTTCTTGTGTATGTTTTGGATAGGATTTCTCAAAATTTTGTTTCTGGCCCCTTGTACTTTCTATTCCTTATTGATTCCTTGGGATTCGTGTTGGCTGAAAGCAGTCTTGTCAGCTTTGATGCCTGCACATGCACGCACACACATCCATGTAATTCCATGTGGTAAAGCAATGAGGTTGAAGGCAGTCTCCCATCCCGATCAAGTCTTTCCTACACAACTTTGTACTGGAATGTCATGAAGAACCACGTATTTAGGGCCAGGGCCGGAAACCAGACATCCAGACTAGAGTCCGTTTCTGGATCTTAGACTGGCTCTTGACTGGGGGGCATAGTTGCTATTTGCAGACTACTAGTAACAGACCGTTTAACCCTCATACTTTGCTGCATCTCTACACTATTGGAATGAAAGCAAATCAACTAAATGAGCAACCTTACAGCCTAACTCTGTAATAATAAAGAAAATAATTTTCCTTTAATTCCAGGTGCCAAGGAATAAAATTTGATACTAAAAACCATGAGAATGTTATCATTATAAGGCTTTCTTTCTTAGGAAAGACATCTTAGATAGTAACTTTTATTGGCGCTAGGGGTAAAGAACCCACCTGCCAATGCAGGAGACATGAGAGACCGGGGTTTGATCCCTGGGTTGGGAAGTTCCCATGGAGGAGGGCATGGTAACCCACTCCAGTATTCTTGCCTGGAGAATCCCATGGACAGATTACAGGCTAGAGTCCCTGGGGTTGCAGAGTTGGATACACTGAAACAGCGTAGCACACATGCATATGAACACATGCACAACTTTTATTATTTAAAAATTTTATTGGAGTATAGTTGATTTAAAATGTTGTGTTAGTTTCTGCTGTACAGCAAAGTGAATCAATTATACACATACTTATGTCCACTCTTTTGTAGATTCTTTTTCCAGCTAGGGCATTACAGAGTATTGAATAGAGTTCTCTCTGCTACACAGTAGGTCCTTATTAGTTGTCTATTTTATATACAGTAGTGTGTATAGTCAATCCCAATCTCCCAATTTATCCCTCCCAGACGCTTTACCATCTGAGCCACCGGGGAAGTCACTCTTTTACCCCTGCTAAACATAAATTTGTTTTCTACATCTACAACTTTATTTCTATTTTGTAGATAAGTTATTTGTACCCTATTTTTTAGATTCCCCATATAAGCAATATCATATAATATTTGTCTTTCTCTGTTTGACTTCACTCAGTATGAGAATTGCTAGGTCCATTTGTATTTTGGCAAATGGTATTACTTTATTCTTTTTATAAAAATTTATTTATTTTTTAATTGAAGGATAATTGCCCCATAGAATGTTGTTGTTTTCTGTCATGTATTAGATATTATTTTTTGGGTTAAAATAATGTCTTCTAGAAACATCATCTTCAGTCTTTGGAATGATTATTGCTTCAAACGAGCTGCCATATTTAAGGTGACACCACACACTTGACCAGTCTTCATGGATTCACTAATAGTCCTTGGACCCAACTGCACCAAAAAGATTCATTCTCTTGAGATTTTTTTGAAAGAGAACTAACNAATGAGATGGTTGGATGGCATCACCGACTAGATGGACGTGAATCTGAGTGAACTCCAGGAGTTGGTGATGGACAGGGAAGCCTGGCGTGCTGCAGTCCATGGGATCGCAAAGAGTTGGTTATGACTGAGCGACTGAATGGAACTGAACCCATAGGTAGCACTTATTATGTACTTGAAACTGGTCTGCTATCCCTTGATTAGGTCACAGTTGTGCCTCCTGGATTCTGTGTGGTTCCTGGTTATATCCTTGTACTCTTAGTTCTAAATTATGAGTCATTTTGGTCCATGATTGCAGTGGAATAGCTTTCTAAGTTGCTTCCTGCTTATAAAAGCTTGAGATTCTTAGTTGTTTTTTTTGAAATTGTTTAGTCCAAATGAATGTGCTCCTGGTGAATTTAAGGTTCTTTCCTTGTCTCAAAAGAATTTGGAGATAAAGCAAGGAGGTTAAGCAAGTAAAGTGAGTTTATTTAAGCAAGGACATGCTCTCAGAGGGAGAGCAAGCAGACAGGCATGGAGCTGCTGTCCTGGGTTTCTTTGGCGAGTTGTTTATAAGGGGCATACAAATGAAGGGGTGGAATATTTACTGGGGAAGGAAGGATTTGGGGGTTGTATTCCTTGATTTTCATCCCAGCTCCATCTTCCCAAGGGGAAGAGAGATTTTTGTCCTTATTTAGTTTACCTGGTGGCTCAGAAGGTGTAGAATCTGTCTGCAATGTAGGAGACCTAGGTTTGATCCCTGGGTTGGGAAGATCCCCTAGAGAAGGAAATGGCAACCCACTCCAGTGTTCTTGCTTGGAGAAATCCATGGGCAGAAGAGCCTGGTGGGCTCTAGTCCAGAGTCGCCAAGAGTCGGACGCAGCTGAGCGACTACTGACTTTTCAGCCTAGATCTCGGGTGTCATGGCATTGCTGCATAATGAGAACTTCTTATCTGTGAATCTACTTTTATTGTAATGGGAACATAATGAGCAACAGGTTATGTTTGGACTCAGGAGATTCCCATCTTTCCATACATTTCTTTGTCTGCTTCCAGGACACTTATGACCCAAAATATGTGGTTTCCTGTCAGTTTGGAGGTTCCTGCTTTTCTCTGGCTGCCCACGGGCACCTGCTGGTTCTAAGATGTATGATTTCCTGCTAGCTGCCCTCTGTCCCCGTTTTTCTGCTCGTACCTAGCTACCTGCCTGTTGAAACCAACGGTGATTCTGTTAGTACTATTTCTGTGAATCTTATTGTGCTTTAATCCATTAGACAGAAGTCACATTCATAAATCTCTCTGAGATAGACTCTATTCTGTTATTAAGTCTGCTGTGGTACAACACTCTAAGATTCCTAAAGTGCTGCTTTGTAAGGTACTGCCCTAAATCTTTCTGAGGTTATAGCAAAAAAGTTTTATAGCCACACACTTGTGATTGCTCTGAGACAATAATTTATACTAGAAACAGCTTGAATTTGGTATTTGTTATAAGGCCGTTTTTACTTTGAGAACCTTTTGCTGGGAGAGATTAGGGGTGGAAATAGCTATACTTTTGATTTATCAAGTCATGACTCCTTTATAGTTCCTGTAAATTCTGCTTAAAAGCTAAAAAGTTCCTTCTCTAGTTTATCTTTCTCTGTCTAAATCTTGTTATCAAGGCTAAAAGAAATAAGTTGGCACTTTCACCATTCATCCTGGAAGACTCCTTAGCCAGGCCTACCTTTTGTATTTACCTTGTTACTGAAAGTGCCAGTTGTAACTGAACTTTATGTAACTGTGTAACACGGGCCCTTCTCCATCTTCCAGTAACATTCTCGTCGTTGTTTTTCCAGCCTTCACTAACATGTGTCTCTGAGACCCTTTAGGCCTCCACTGATGCCACACATTTCTGTTCTGGTTATCTGTTATTTAATAAAGGTATGCCCAAACTTAGTGGCTTAAAACAATCATTGTAATTTTTTTGTAATTTTGTGGGTTTTAAGAAGGGGTTAGCTGGACATCAGCTGGTACTGCTGAGGCCCATCCACAAGCTTGGAACTTCTGTGCTCCTTGACCTCAATTTCTTTTCATGCAGACTCTCACCTTCTCAGGCCTCTTCCCTGTCGCTTAGGCATCTCACAGGGTAGTGGGCTGGGCTCAGGGTGGTTGCATTTCTTACATGATGAATGGTTTCCAAGAGAGAGTTTTGCAAGAGTGAGTGATGAGCGTGAGTTCCAAGGGGCAGGAAGAAAAGTTCCAGGCCGGTTAAAGGCTAGTGCCTAGAACTGCCGCTGTCACTTCTGCCGTCTTCTCTTTATCAAAGTAGTTAGAGATGGCTCACCCTAACTCAAATCGACTCTACTTCTTGTTAGGAAAGTCGTAGGATCACACTGCAGAAGTGCATGTAGGTGGGAGGTAATGTTGCAAAACATCTTTGGAACTTATGTTGGCCACAGGGGTGCAGCCTCACTGTTCCCAAATGGGATTCCAATTGGATCAGAGTTCTTTATTGAATAGTCGGTTCTCTTTCATTGATATGTAATGTCTGTTCTGTCATAAATCAGGTTGCTAAACGTGTGTATTTATTTTAGATTGCCTTTTTGCACTCTTGATTTTCAACTGGGGGTTATTCTGCAGGGGATAATACTGTCATACTTGGGAGAAGGTGCTACTAGCATGTAGTGAATAGAGGCCAGGCTTACTGCTGAGCATCATAGAATGTAAAGAACTGCCTCCCGCAGCAAAGAATCATCCAGCCCCAAATGTCAACAGTGCTGAAATTGAGAAGTCATGGTCCATACCACCAGTATTGTCCTACCATATTATCTTACTTAGCTTAAAGTTGGTAGAGTAAGTCACCTCACTTTGCTTTTCATCTTTAAGAAGGAATGTCTTAGTTATGTTTGGCCATTTGTGTTTCCATATAAATTTTAGAATCAGTTTATCATGTGTCATGAAAAACCTTATATTTTAGTTGGAATTTCATTATAACTATATATCTTCATGAGGAGCATTGAGATTTTATGATACTGAATCCTCTTATTCACTAATATGATATTTCTGTCAATTTAATTCTTTGATACCTCTTAATAAAACTTTATAAATTTCTTATTAAAAGGTTTACAAATCTTTTGTGCAAGATTTACTGTCTTGGCCAGTTAGCTGCGAGGCTGGAAATAAGTTGTGTTCTTCTTTTGGGCCTTAATTTCCCTAAGTGAAAAATGTGACATTTGAATAGATCATCTCTAACAGGTTTTCAAGCCCCGGATGACAAGATTAAAATGTTAGAAATTGAAAACTTTGAATACACAGTCCTGGCATGCTGCGATTCATGGGGTCACAAAAGAGTCAGACACGACTGAGCAACTAAATGGAACTGAACTAAATACACAAAATACAAGTAATCCACTAGAGGGAGCTCTTTTGCATTTTGTCTCTTGCCAGATTGCCAGTCAGCTATGAAGGTAACTGCATCAGCTACTGATGTTAATAGCTGGAGATGTTGTAACGCAGACCTCATCTTGTCAGGGCAGGGGAAGAAGGTGACTTCCTGGTACCTCTTTGATCACGGTTCTCCACATAAGAAAGGTTGCCTTGGTCCAGGGAAGATTTTTTTTTTCTGAGTGTGGGAAGACAAGCAACATATTTTGAACCTAGGAGGAAATGTATGGATCATCCAATTTAATTCCTTTATTTAAAAGTGAAAAAGCTATGA
Organism: Neotragus pygmaeus; assembly: GCA_006410875.1. Lineage (NCBI taxonomy): Eukaryota > Metazoa > Chordata > Mammalia > Artiodactyla > Bovidae > Neotragus > Neotragus pygmaeus. The sequence goes on along the minus strand of SJYV01012602.1, from coordinate 82,144 downwards.
TTTAGAGACACTCACTTTCCAAAGGAGAAATAGACAATTTATGAGAGAACCAAGGCTGGAACTCAAGTTTATACTTTTCACACTATAGTGAGGGAATGGAGAAAAGAAGTAAGCAGTGGATTTGAGTGATGGAATGGGAGTAGGGATTGTGTTTAATTTTTAAAGGACTGAGAGGTGGGTGGTCTGTGAATTCCCTGGAATTATTATATGTATGTCAGGGCTTCTCAGGTGGCACCAGTGGTAAAGGACTCTCCTGCCAATGCAGAAGACGTAAGAGATAGAGTTTTGATCCCTAGGTTGAAAAGATCCCCTTGAGGAGGGCGTGGCAACCCACTGCAGTATTCTTGGATGGATAGAGGAGCCTGGCAGGCTACAGCCCATTGGGTTGCAAAGAGTTGGGACACTACTGAAGCGACTTAGCATGCATGCACGCGTTTGTATATGAATGTGAGAGTTTGTGTGTGTTTGCACGTGTGTGCACACACTTGCTATATTTTGGATGTGATTGTTGGCTTCTAAGAAATAGGATTGGACTGTGGTAAGCCAGCCTTTACTTAAAAAGCAGAATAACTCACCAGTTTTAGAGATTCATGTAATTTATAGTTTGTAATCGTTTGGAAATACCTACCTTGGTAACTTGATTACCAAAAATTTAAGCTTTCAGTTTATTTATCTTTAATTTGATTTAATGATTTCCAGATCTCATTTTTTTCCTTACTCAAAACTGACTTTTCAAATAAAATGCGGTTTTTGGATGTTCTCAGAAGATGGAACTCAACTGCTCTCTGTTAGTCATCCTTTTTGAAGTCTATTATGACTGTTTTTGAAATGTTTCTCCATAGTACTCTTATTATTTATAATTCTTCTGGTTTACCTTGATAGAGACTTTCCTTGCAAACTGTAGACATTTAAAATTTCCTTATTTCTACAATTGTCTTATGAATAGTATCTTTATGTTTTATTTGGATTGCTTGTTTATGGATATCATGGACAAGATTTTAAGCCTTTAGTTTGGCTTACATAAATAAAAAATAAAAATAGAAGTCTTTACCTATTGATTTCTATGTCAACTTTTAAGAACTAGAGTTCTTATGTTACTTTTTCAATGCAGTACAATATATCCTTCTCTAGCAAGCTAACAGAAAAAGATGCTCCAAGAAGAATATGTATTTAATTGCCTCTGTTGTTGTTTATCAGGTATGCCCTAGACCAGTTTAAAGAGAGTCAGATTGTATTTAGACTTCTATGTATTTGTCCATGGAGTGATGATACCTAGGGTGGATAAAAGCAGAGGAGGGGTATAAATGGCAGANTTTTATAAAAATTTATTTATTTTTTAATTGAAGGATAATTGCTTTACAGAATTTTCTTGTTTTCTGTCAAACCTCAACATAAATCAGCCTTAGGTATTATTCTTTAAATAGTAGCTTTTACTCTCATAATGAGACATTTTCTTGTTAGGAAGTAAATATTCATTAGCTTTTAGTATTCTTTGTATTTGAAAAAAGTAATATATTCAATATGCATAGAATATCTTATATTTAAAATACTTATGTCCAATAATACCCCTCAGAAATAGAATCTTTATTTTATGAGTTAAAATAGTAGTTTTCCTAATGCCATTGTCATTATTATAGGTAACATTTACCTGAGTGTTTGTTGTATGCCAAATACTTACTATCTGTTCATGTATTAAATTCATTTAACCCCCTCCCCATATAATCTTTGAGAGGTAGGACTCATTTCCCCCATTTTATGGAGATATATTATTTTCACATATTTGATATATCTGGTCTATCTGTTTTATATGGTTTATTTATATAGTATATAGAAATGAAATATACCCATAATTGCATAATTTAAAGTAAAATGTCAGGTTTTTGTATCCCAATTACTTACTCGAAAATATAAATAGAAAATTTACTATTCTGTTGGCATCTCGGCCTTATGACATTTTTCACTAATTGTTCCTTATCCTAGCATCAGCTTCCTAAGACTTCCACTTTCCCTGAAGTCTGATTTTGAAGTCAGTCAAAACTACATAATATGTACATAACAAATTATATAAATAATATACTAGTACAAATGATAGTATCTCAGAATTATTTTTGTTCTAAAACATTTATGCTTTTCCTTAAAATAGATGTGAAAATTTATGTTTGTACTTTCTCATCTTGTTATGCTGATTATAAACACAATAGATTATCTCTAAATCAAAAGCCTATTTTTGTTCAGAAACTGCTTTTTGTTGTGTTTTCTCGTGTAACTAGATAAAGCCCACTGAGATTCATATCTCCTGGCATGGTATAGTAAAAATCCCAAGGGCTCAAGACGACATGGAATAAATTCTCAAATGCTGGGCATGCTGTTCACAGCATCACACTGCTCTGTCATTGTTTCCTAATGTGAAAAGGGGTGATGTTTTAATCCAGGAGTGAGGAGTGCTGTGGAGGGCTAGACTTTAGGAGATTGATAGAGAGGTCGTTAGATGTTCACTCCCTCCTCCTCCCTCCCCGTCCCCTGATTCTGACTGCCATTTCCATTTCTTCTACCAAGTTGGCACCTTTCTTTTATACTAAAAAGTTGGATTTTTTCCACTGGCCTCCTTTATAACATAGTTTGAATCACTTTTTAATACTGGAAGTTAACATTCTTTACTCTTCAAAAGAGCTGTGGCGTCTTTGAATAGCTCTGCCATTTCATTGATACTCCTCCCCGCCTCTCAATTCTAAAGGAGGTTTTCATTTTAGAAGCATGTAGTATATTTTACATGCACTAGTTCCATGAAACATACTTTCTATATTGATCACTGTACCTTTGCTGCCCTGAAAAAATGCCCTACACAGTGTTATATGCTTTCGTCTCTCAAATGAAATAATGCTTTAATGATTTTAAAGGCTAAAGATTCTAAATCTTAAGCAAAAAGTAAGATTATTATTTTATTCTTTTTAATGTTATAAAGAAGTAATATGTGATTTCTCTTAATACTGCCCCTTATTTTATAATTTAGTTATTAAAAGTAGATCAAGGAAGGAGCCAAAATAATTATGACTTTTGTTCCATCTATCATATAATAATTCAGACATAACTTCTCAAAAAAGTATTTTATTTTTAAAAAAAGATTTGAGAGAATATCATTTATATTGTATATTCCTTTTAGAATATCATGTATATGAGAATCCATAAGATGTATTTCTCCAAATTTAAGAAATAGGATAACTTTTCAAATGTTGAACCTCTTTATCCTTAAATGTTAGAGGCTGGTTCTATTATGACTTACATTGAAATAATAATCCAGGAACCTATTATTAATAGAAGGGTACTTTCTTCTTTTTATTAAAAAAGCATTTATGCAAGTTTTCATGCCTTTTAGGTTCTTATATAACAAGAGCATATGTATATGAGCCCCCTATCACAGATTGTCTCATTAAGATCTTAGTGGAGAATTTAAAATTAGAACAGTGGTAATAATACAATGAAATTGACTAGTTTACTGTTTTTTAGAGGGCTTTCTTCTTTTTTTTTACTTGAGAGGCAATGTAGTTGAAGGGTTAAGAGAATGGCTTTGTATTAGTTGAATGCTTAAGAGAATGGCTTTGTGTTAGATTTTTACTGATCTGATCCTTACAACAGTTTTAGAAATAAACAAGAAAAGGACTCTTCTTCCCATCTTTATGGAGGGAGAAGGTGGAGACTCAGAGAGATCACATGCCCCAACAAGATAAAGCTAAGTAAGAGGCAGTGTGAGGACCAGGAAAAAAAAAATTAATATGACTTCTTCCTGGCCCACCATCTCAATGGAGAAGATGAATGAATTTGCAAAAGTGGAGAGAGACTTAGTGTAGGAAGAAACATATGATTTTATAATTTTTGATTTTTATCTACTTTTGAAATCTAGGGAAGTATTTTGTGTTAACATTAGCCCTAATTTTACCTTGAAATGACTCAAGGTAAGGAATGTGAGATGTGAGAGGACATGTGAGATGTTCCCAGACATGAAGTTGTACCATGCTTATTTAGTATTGGGTAATAGAATTCACTTTTGTGTACTCTATCTTTTTATGCCTACCGCTATGCTTTTGCTTCTTTTTCTGACTTTGAATAAAGTATGGTTAGCAGTTTATTCAGACATGACTAAAGCAACTTCGCGCACACACACACACAGTAATTTATTCGTTAAGAGTGTTAAGGTTATATTTTCCCAAGGCATTTTTTTCCCCCAAGTTGAGCATGCCTATTCAACTTGTGGCTTTTCCCCTTTTACAGACTTTTTCTTTTTTCCTTTCTTTCTTCCTCTCTTCCTCCTTCCTTCCAGTCAGTCATTCAGGCCATCCCTGAAGATACAAAGATGATTAGATTTGCCACACCATCTGGTCTAGGTAGCTCCTTGATGTAGTGAATATAAACATGTCAATGAATGCATTTCTGCCAAAGCAATAAATGAAAAATTGCATGCAAGCATGAGGAACCACAGAGAACCAGAATAGAAATTAACACTGCCTTTGGGCTCAGAAGAGGCTTCTTTAAAGAGGTGGTTTCTGAACTGGGTTTTTGAGGGCAAATAGGCATTCGTTAGGCAAAAATGTATGAATTTTAACAATTATACAAGCAACACTTACTTCTGTTTCTCAGACATTGCATGTGTTGTTTCTTACTTTTTGTTCACCAGATTATTTCATATGCATATGCCCAAATATCTAGTTTTGTAAAGCTCTCTCAAACTACTCCTCAGATTGAATATAATTTGGAAATTCTCAGCCTGTCTACCATTGTTCTAAGCTGTTGCTGTGGTTGGAACATGGTTTTCTTATAAATAATATAACATTGTATTGAACATGTCTTTGAAATGTTTGATTTTGCTTTATTGTACTTGAAGTATTTTGAAAGACTTAAAACAAGATATACTAGTATTCTTGGACTTAAAATCCATTATAGTTTCCTTTAGAAGCTAAAGTTTACAAAATATGATTACACTGTGATACAGAGAACCAACGATTCCCCCAAATATTACACTACTTAGGGAAGAGAAAGAATTACCAGCACTTGCTTATGTTCTTTATTTTATTGTATCTAGTATAATGTAAGGACATAATTATGCTTTTCTTACAATATAGGGATTATAATATTTACTCTTAATCACAGGATTAGTTCAGCTCCTTTTGTTTCAAAAAGCACTTGCTTTTTAGGTAGATTGAAAATTACACTAAGCTTATTTCAAAATATCTTGCTTATATATCCATCTACTGTGTGTCTTAAGATTGAAATTTAGGTCAGATTACAACTTGAATTTAACTTTACAAAGAAAATAAGTGTGCCACCTTTAAAAACTGCATTCTAAATTTTAAGCACAATAGATCAAAGTATACCTTATTTAAATAAATACTCTGGAAAAGAAATCTCAATTATTTTCTCCCAAACTTTCTTAAAATAGTCACTGTTCTCAATACAAATGTGAGGTTTAGCTTTATTATTTTAAAGGAAGATGAAAAGTTTATTTTAAAATTTTAATGATTTTGCTTTAAAATTATGGAGAATTCTCCTTTGGGGACAGCTTTATTTGAATTGTATGTGACACTATTTTTATTTCTGAAGGCTATGATTAAAAGTTTCGTGGATGTCTACCAGCTTGCAAGCGCTAGAATTGCTACATTAGAAAAGGAAATGACATCTCATCGAAGTCACATTGCAACCTTGAAATCAGAACTTCACACGGCTTGTTTACGTGAAAATGAAAGTTTACAATCAGTAAGTCCTACCCTATATATTTTGTCTTTGAATCTTGGGTCACATTTACACTCATGTTTTTGTTGTTCATCAGATCACTCACCAATATATCTAGTTTAGAATAAGTGATCAGTCAAGCGGCATAAAATTACTAAGTGTGGAGAAAATTTTGAAGGAAGGAAAGCAATTAATTTTTGCATTGTATCACGTATAAAGATATGCATATTGTTATCAATGCTAAAACACTACATCAAGATTCCTTTGTGTTTGGTAGCGCAGCTGACAGTTGGGTTTGGCAGTATGCATAGTTAAAGCTTTCAACTGTCTGAAGATTCAGTGTGTCCCATTAAAGACAGAATATTATTAATTATGCGTATAACCAAAATGGTAATTAGAACATGTGATTATTCTCTGTAGAAAACTAGACTTATCCATAATACATGCCTAGCTAAAGATGCATGTTGTGCTTCATCTATATGATTAAAATTCAGTTTCAGCAGTCATTTTATGTCTTAAAATTTTAGCCCATGATGAAATTTGGGCTCATTTAAGACCAAACAAAATTTTTTTCCACTTGCAATACATGTTTGTGGGGTATAAAAAAATTAATGTATTTCTGACATAAAGGAATAAAATACAATTTCAGCTTTTTCCTCAAGAGCCAGATATGTCAACAGTGGGATTCAGAGGGTTATCAATAATTGGAATGTCTTTTTTCCTCTTTTGGTTTGATTAGAATGGATCAAGGTGACTTGTAACAAAAAACAGTATCATTTTGCCATTCAGCTATTGACAAGTTTCAAATGATATATTCAACGGAAAAAGAGTTAACATAAAGTAAATAGATGCATAGCTGCAGTTTAGTTATTCAGCTTCTTTGAGTAGTAGCTTTATAAGTGTCAGCATCCCAGTGAAGCTTTATGACCATGGTATTTGAAGCTGCAACCACTAACCCTCCCCCACCCCCACATACTCTCTCATTCTCTCCTCTTCTTGCTTGTCTATCTTCTACTTTCCTTGCTTTATTTTTTTCAGTATAGCACTTACCAACTTACATGTTTTATTTATTTCTTGTTCTCTATTTTGCTGCTTACCCTAGTAGAATATAAGTTCCATAAAGTCAAGCAATTTGGGGTATTTTCTTCACAGCTGTAACGGCACTCTAGTGCCGAGAACAGTCTGGCCCATAGTAGGTGCTCAGAAATTCATTACTGAATGAAGAGTTTCTAACACTTAATCCAGTAAATGAGCAAACTAGTTATTTGAGATCTGAGATGTGAATTCAGTTGAGGTCAATTTTTTAAAAATTACTTTGTTAATTTCTTGATGACGGAGTAGTAAATTGGACTTCAAATAAGAGAAGTTAAAATGAAGAGGAAACCTTCATAAAGATTTGTATAAGTATTTGGAATTCATTCTAGTATTTCTTTAAAACATACTTAGATTTCTTCCTGCTAGTTCTCTGATCCCACTGGTTAATATCATATTATACTATGTTAGCATTGTTGGGTCATACTGTCATTGATTGTTCATTCTGTTATTCATATGAAAATAATTACTTATGTTTTGAGAAAGTATGGTAAAGTGGGATTATTTCCCCATGGACTAAAAAAAAAATTTTTTTTTTACCAGTTATTAAGCTATTGATGTCTTAATGAAGGTCTGATTAATATACCTCATGGTTATAATAAAGCTTCCCTTCTCAACCTTCTGAGAAGATTTACAGGCTATGTTCATCATCTTGCTTATAAGAAGAGGTTTACTTAGGCAGTACTTCTCAAAATGAAATGTGTGTAGTGTGAACACTCTCCCCACAAGGTTCTGATGTATCCTAGGATACTGCCGCCTAATCCCATGCTTCAGTGGGATATATGCTATCAGTCTGTTCCCTGGATAGTTGAGGATCACTGTTTTTAAAAGAATAATAAATAATAAACTATTCCCTGGATAGTTGAGGATCACTGTTTTGAAAAGAATAATAAATTTGTAATAATAAAAGAATAATAAATTTGTAAATAATAAATTAATAATAAATTTGTAACTTCTATTTTTCAAGACAGTTTTATATGCATTTTTGACTTCTTAAGAACTCTCTGAGGGAGGTTAATCTTTTAATTCATAGATGAGAGGTGATCTAGTTTGGTAGATAAGAGCTTGAGCTTTGGAATTACATCCATTAGAAGTAGCTGCTGCTACTAAGTCGCTTCAGTTGTGTCCGACTCTGTGTGACTCCAGAGACAGCAGCCCACCAGGCTCCCCCATCCCTGGGATTCTCCAGGCAAGAACACTGGAGTGGGTTGCCATTTCCTTCTCCAATGCATGAAAGTGAAAAGTGAAAGTGAAGTCGCTCAGTCGTGTCTGACTCCTAGCAACCCCCTGGACTGCAGCCTACCAGGCTCCTCCATCCATGGGATTTGCCAGGCAAGAATACTGGAGTGGGAGTCAAGAATAAATAAGAGAAAACTTGGGTAACATGTTTAAGACAATTTTTTTTTTCTTATACACAGAGAAGTCTAGAAGTAGGTGCCTATTGTCATTAGGTTAGTGGTTCAACTTCTCTGTAATTTCTCTACCACTCCCTGATAAGATGACAGCCAGATCTAGGATTTGGAATCACATTCAGAGGAATAGGATGGCCCAACAATATCTATTTTATATGTATAATAAATCATTGAAAGGTTCTCCATTAAAAAAATTAAATATTTCTATCATATATTTATTAAGTATTAATATTTTAAAACTTTAATAGATTATAGATATTTAATATATANATAGGATGGCCCAACAATATCTATTTTATATGTATAATAAATCATTGAAAGGTTCTCCATTAAAAAAATTAAATATTTCTATCATATATTTATTAAGTATTAATATTTTAAAACTTTAATAGATTATAGATATTTAATATATATTTAAAAAGGAAAAACCTTCTAAGGAAATTCCAAATATATTTTTACTTATAGTCCATCAGCTGGAAATGGGTTTTGTGATCAGCCTAAGCTCTAATGAGTCAAGGGACAAGGGAATAAGGAATGAATAGATATTGGGTTAGCCAATAAATCATATATTTGATTTGCCAGACAAATCAGATATATCTATATTCCAGTTCAACCTCTGTTAGTTGCTGATTGGGGGGCTTGGGTCTCAGGTTTTCATCTGTACAATGAGGATGATGATCAGTTCAGTTCAGTCGCTCAGTTGTGTCCGACTCTTTGCGACCCCATGAACTGCAGCNTTGATGAAAAGACCCTGATGCTGGGTAAGATTGAAGGTGGGAGAAGGGCACGACAGAGGATGAGCTGGTCAGATGGCATCAGTGATTCAATGGACACGAGTTTGAGTAAACTGTGGGAGTTGGTGATGGACAGGGAGGCCTGGGGTGCTGCAGTCCATGGGGTCGAAAAAAGTTGGACATGAATGAGCGACTGAACTGACTGACTGACTGACTGAAGGAGCAATTGACAAGGCAAAGCATGGAATGCTGAAGGGCTGGAAAGATGTCTGACTAGAGCAGCGTGAATTAGGTAGAGAATGGGAGAGAGGGCGGAGACTTGCAGAGGAGAGCTGTGGTGCTCTCAGCTTTGTGAGAAGTCCCCTGAATCATGCTCCATTAACTGCACCGAAGACCTCTACCCTCTTTGCTTTATGTCTTTTCTCTTCCCAACTGCAAATTTAACTTTTTTCTACTCTCAAAATACACTGCTGTTTTATGTCATAATAGCACTTGTTTTACCCTTTTGCTAAATATTGCTTACTTAGATGCTCATTAAATTCATCCATATTTTTATCATGAGCTCCAGCTTTGGCCTTTGCATACTAACAGAGTTAAATAAAGAAAACAAAAACATCCAAAGATGGGACAGCCCAATCAACCTGCAGACATTTTCCTTGATCCTTGACATAAATTTCCAAACTTCTAAAATTTTTCATAGCCCAGAACCTCAAACTTTTTTGGTATACTAAACAGCAGCCTAATAGTAATAAAAATATATATTCCACTGGCCTCACACGTCTTCTCTAGCCTTTTAGTTTTTATATGATGTAGTTCAAGTTTTGTATGATTTAGTTTAAGAGGAGCTACTTTTATCATGAATAATATTTGTGTAGTGACCATAGGGGCAATATAATATAAATTTTATATTTTTATAGATAATTTATTTAAGTATATGCATATATAGTTTATGTAGTATATACATGTCAGTTCAGTTCAGTCGCTCAGTTGTGTCTGACTCTTTGCAACCCCATGAATTGCAGCACACCAGGCCTNACTGGATGCCATGATCTTCGTTTTCTGAATGTTGAGCTTTAAGACAACTTTTCACTCTCCACTTTCACTTTCATCAAGAGGCTTTTTAGTTCCTCTCCACTTTCTGTCATAAGGGTGGTGTCATCTGCATATCTGAGGTTATTGATATTTCTCCCGGCAATCTTGATTCCAGCTTGCATTTCTTCCAGTCCAGCATTTCTCATGATGTACTCTGCGTACAAGTTAAATAAGCAGGGTGACAATATACAGCCTTGACGTACTCCTTTTCCTATTTGGAACCAGTCTGTTGTTCCATGTCCAGTTCTAACTGTTCCTTCCTGACCTACATACAGATTTCTCAAGAGGCAGGTCAGGTGGTCTGTTGCAGATTTTTCCCAGTTCCCAATTCCCATCTGTTTCAGAATTTTCCACAGTTTATTGTGATCCACACAGTCAAAGGCTTTGGCATAGTCAATAAAGCAGAAATAGATGTTTTTCAGGAACTGTCTTGCTTTTTCCATGATCCAGTGGATGTTGGCAATTTGATCTCTGGTTCCTCTGCCTATTATAAACATTTACTGTTAGATATATGTAAGTATAAATATAAAATATGTTTAGATGTAATAAATATATAATTTTGTTCTTCTGGAATGAAATATTATGAGGGTGGAGCAAGGAGTGGCAAGATCGAGACTTTCCAATTCTGATCACTGTAGTCAATTAGTAATGAAGTTGTAGAGAACAGAGATGACAGGTTGGCAATTGAATGCTCTAAATATTCCTACCAGTTATACAGAGCGGTAGCAACTAAATATGCTCTGAGTGTTTCTTGTACCGTTTTATCTTTCTTACTAAATTGAACTCTTTGAGGACTTCAGTTACCTGGTAGATTTTCAGAAATCTGCACTCTGATTTTCTGCAAAAACCTCAAACTCACTGAGGTCTCAAACTGAACGTGTTGTGTTATCTAACTCTGCCACTCCCATTTTCTCAAACTCTTTCTTATGTTCCTTGTGTCTGACTTAGCTGTTCCCCTCGCAGCCCAGGGTAACACCCTTATCATTCTTTCTCCTTTCCTGTCTCTCAGTTCAGTTCAGTTCAGTTCAGTCGCTCAGTCGTGTCCGACTCTTTGCGACCCCATGAATCGTAGCANGTTCCTTGTGTCTGACTTAGCTGTTCCCCTCGCAGCCCAGGGTAACACCCTTATCATTCTTTCTCCTTTCCTGTCTCTCAGTTCAGTTCAGTTCAGTTCAGTCGCTCAGTCGTGTCCGACTCTTTGCGACCCCATGAATCGTAGCATGCCAGGCCTCCCTGTCCAGTATTTTATTAGTTGCTGAGTCTTATTATTTCTACCACTACAGACCTCTTAGATCCAGTTTTTCCTTTCTACCCTTGTATTCACATTGTTTTCCCTGGGTTATTACAATGGTCTTCCAATGCATTTCCCTGTATGTAGATTTTCCCCTTCCATCTTGTCTGCCACATCAGTGCCAGTTATCTTTCCAACCCATGCAGATAAAGTCAAACCACAGTTTGACCCAAGACATATTTTGGTTCTATACTTTCTTCTTGAAAGCAAAAATTCTTAATCATTGGCATTCAGGCATATCCCGACTCCATCTGGTTTTTTAGTGTATCTCTCAGTTGGCAGAAGTAAGCGTTCCCTTTGTTATGCTCATTCATCACTGAATTTACCTGTCTGAGAACTATATATTAATCTAAATTATATGATCAGTTAGTTGTTTCTGGATTACCATATCATGAGTCTAAAAGGTGATTTTTTTTTATAATTCATTTTAATGGTCTCACCTCAATGAATGCTGGTTTATTAGAATTGAAATTAACTGCAGGAACACTCCATCAATGCTACTTTTCAGTACACACTTGTTACGGCATTTATACTTTGCACAAACCATAGTTCCATCTCAGATTTTTTTCCCATAATATTTTTTCTTAATTCCCATCAAACTTTATTTCATGTATTTCTCTAGCAAACACTTAATGAAAATAAATAGAATGGTTCATTCTATAATAATCATATAGATTATTATACCAACATAAAATTTAAAGTAAATACTTTCAGGTAATACAAATTGAATATTTCTTCTCCTCTTTATTACTATTCCTAAAAACCCAAAAAACCCAAAGGAAAATGATTTCTGACAAAGAAAAACATTCTTTTTCAGCATACCACTTGAATAATTTTAAACTTTGTCAGATTCTGGAGGCCCCTGACTGTTTATCTTTGCTCACCTAGACATAAAATGGCCAGTGTAATGCCTTTTACTTGCACAGTGGGTACTCAGCAGATGTGTGATAATAACAGTGATATACCGAATTAAAGCTAACTGTTCCTGTGCCTAGCAAAAAGTAAGAGTATGTATAATTTATTTCAGAAATAGAAGTCTGATTTACATAAATCATTATTAAAAAGTGTATTTTCAGAAATGTATTTCCTTGAAATCTTACTTCACACCACATATAAAAATTAACTCAAAATGTATCAAAGGCCTAAATATAAGAGCTAAAATTCAGTAAAAACTTAGTTATAAATCTTCATGGATTTATAAATCTTCTTGGATTTGATGATGGAGTCTTAGACCCNTATTTCCTTGAAATCTTACTTCACACCACATATAAAAATTAACTCAAAATGTATCAAAGGCCTAAATATAAGAGCTAAAATTCAGTAAAAACTTAGTTATAAATCTTCATGGATTTATAAATCTTCTTGGATTTGATGATGGAGTCTTAGACCCTAAAAGCATCAATAACAAAATAAAAAATAGAACTCATCAAAATGAAAACTTTTGTGCATTAAAAAACCCCCCAGAATGGGAGAAAATATATATAATTCGTATATCTGGTTAGAGTCTAATATGTAAAGAACTCATAAAATTCAATAACAATAAGACAAATACCTAATTTTTAAAATGGGCAAAAGACTTGAATAGATGCTTCTCCAAAGAAGATGTACAAATGACTAACAAACACTTGTAAAGAGGCTCAGCATCATTAGTCAATGCATGCGTACATGCTAAGTGATTTCAGTCATGTCTGACTCTGTGACCCTATGGACTGTACTGTAGCCTGCCAGGCTTCTCTGTCCAGGGGATTCCCCAGGCAAGAACACTGGAATGAGTTGCTGTGCCCTCCTCCGGGGGATCTTCCCAACTCAGGGATCGTACCCTCATCTCTTACATCTAACCTGCATTGGCAGATGTGTTACTTAACACTAATGCCACCTGGGAAGCCCCCATTGGTCAATAGGGAAATGTGAATCAAAACCACGTTGAGATACCACTTTACACTTACTAGAAATGTGATGAGAGAAAAGAGGAAAATAGCAAATGTTCATAGCTGCACTATACAGAATAGCCAAGAGATGGAAAGAGTCCAAATGTCCATTAGTTGATGATAAACAAATGTGTTATATCCAGACAATGGAATATTATTCAACCATAAAAAGAGAAGAAGTACTGCTGCATGTTACAACATGGTGTACTTTGGAAACATTTTGCTAAATTAAAGAAGCCAGATACAAAAGGCCACATATTGTATGATTCCATTTATATAGAATGTCCAGAATAGGCATACTCTATATCCATAGAGATAGAAAACAGGTAAGTGATTGACCAGGGCAGGGGAGTAGGAAATGGAGAATGACTGTTTAATGAGTGAGGATATATTTTGGGTTGATGGAAAAGTTCTAGAGCTAAAATGGTGCTGATGGTTGCACAACATTGTGAATGTATTGGGTTGGTACAAAGGTAATTGAGGTTTCGGACCATGAGTTTTAAAACATTGTAACTAGGCTCAAATAAATCTTTATTAATCAAAATAGGAATCATTATAGTCAACACATTTTTACCAATGAGAAGTAAGTTTCTTTAATCCTGTAGTATAAAAATCCATGCTTCAGAATTTGATGAACTCCTGGAATGCATTTTCTGCCTCCTGATGGTTGTAGAAGGGTTTTCTCTGAAAAAAGTTGTCAAGATGCTTGAAGAAGTGGTAGTCATTTGGCGAGAGGTCAGGTGAATGTGGCGGATGAAGCAAAACTTGGTAGTCCAATTTGTTCAACTTTTGAAACGCTGGTTGTGCGATGTGCAGTCTGGCGTTGTCGTGGAGAAGAATTGGACCTTTCTACTGGCCAATGCCGGCTGCAGACGCTGCAGTTTCTGATGCATCTCATCAATTTGCTGAGCATACTTCTCAGGTCTAATGGTTTTGCCAGGACTCAGAAAGCTCTGGTGGGCCAGACGGGCAGCAGACCACCAGACAGTGACATGACCATGTTTGGTTGCGAGTGTGACTTTGGGAAGTGCTTTGGAGCTTCTCCTTTGCCTTTAGCTTCTCTTCTTTTCTCAGCTATTTGTAAGGCCTACTCAGACAAACATTTTGCCTTTTTGCATTTCTTTTTCTTGGAAATGGTCTTGATCACTGCCTCCTGTACAATGTCATGAACCTCCTTCCATAGTTCTTCAGGCACTCTGTCTATCAGATCTAATCCCTTGAATCTATTTGTCACGTCCACTGTATAATTGTAAGGGAGAAATATCAATAACCTCAGATACGCAGATGACACCACCATTATGGCAGAAGACGAAGAAGAACTAAAGAGCCTCTTGATGAAAGTGAAAGAGAGAGTGAAAAAGCTGGCTTAAAACTCAACATTCAAAAAAAAGAAGATCATGGCATCTGGTCCCATCACATCATAGCAAATAGATGGGTAAACAATGGAAACAGTGGCAGACTTTGTTTTCTTGGGCTCCAAACTCACTGCAGATGATGATTGCAGCCATGAAATCAAAAGATGTGTGCTACTTGGAAGAAAAGCTATGACCAACCTAAACAGCATATTAAAAAGCAGAGACATTACTTTGCTGACAAAGGTCCATTTAGTCAAAGCTATGATTTTCCAGTAGTCATGTATGGATATGAGATTTGGACTATAAAGAAAGCTGAGCACAGAAGAATTGATGCTTTTGAACTGTGGTGTTGGAGAAGACTCTTGAGAGTTCCTTGGACTGCAAGGAATCCTAAAGGAAATCAGTCCTGAATATTCATTGGAAGGACTAATGCTAAAGCTGAAACTCCAATACTTTGGCCACTTAATGTGAAGAACTGACTCATTGGAAAAGACCCTGATGCTGGGAGAGATTGAAGGCTGGAGGAGAAGGGGATGACAGTGGATGGCATGGTTGAATTGTATCACTGACTCGATGGACTTGAGTTTGAGCAAGCTGCGGAAGTTGGTGATGGACAGGGAAGCCTGGTGTGCTAGTCCATGGGGTCTCAAAGAGTCAGAGATGACTGAGAGACTGAACTGAACTCAAAGCTTCTTCTCAGTTCAGCCACTGAGCTGGTCGTCACTGGTTGTCGAATAAAATCTACTTTTTATGGCATGTCAGAAATGAATTGAGAAATGGCTCATTGTTGTGTAGAATAAGAGAAGATGACACTTTAGAATGACAGTTTTTAAAATTTTCTGTCAGTTCATGAGGCATCCACTTATTGAGCTTTTTCACCTTTCCAGTTTGCTTCAGATGCTGAAAGACCATAGAACAGTCAGCATTGAGTGTTTTGGCAACTTCTCATATTGTTGTAAGAGCATCAGCTTTGATGATTCTCTCAATTGGTCGTTGTCAACTTCTGATGGCCGGCCACTGTGTTCCTCGTCTTCAAGACTCTTGTCTCCTCTGCAGAACTTCTTGAACCACCACTGCACTGTATGTCCTTTGGGAGTTCCTGGGTCAGATGCGTTGTTGATGTTGTGAGTTGTCTCTGCTGCTTTATGACCCATTTTGAACTTGAATTAAAAAATCACTCAGATTTGCTTTTTGTCTAACATAATTTCTGTAGTCTAAAGTAAATATAAAATAAACAGCAAGTGATAAGTCTTTAGCAAAAAAAAAAGCGAGAAATGCACATAAAAATGATGTATGGCATAATCACATTTTAAAAAAAGAATGTATTCCAATATCAAACAGCAAAATTCAACTGTGCAAAACTGCAAGTACTTTTGCACCAACCTAATACTTGATCCCACTATACTATACACTTTGAAGTTGTTAAAATGGTAAATTTTATGTTGAGTGTGTTTTGCCACATGACAAAACATTTCTTTGAGTTTTGGGGAGGTATGGACTAGGCAGCTGGATTGTTACTGACACAGAATGGCAATGTACTATACTGCGAAGTAGCATGACAGAGAATCGGAGGAAACTTGGATTTTAGAACAACCTCTGTTATCAACTCAACACAGAGCTTTGGGAAATAAATCACATAAAACTCCTTGGTCTGGGTTTTTCCTGGCTGTAAAATGAAGGGTTTGAGCTAGGTGAAATCTAAATTCCCTCTCAGCTCAGAAATTCTTTCACTGAAGCTACAAATACTTTTTCGTACTTAGATTCTCACCCTGCTTTGTTTTGTTCTTGCTTTAATTTACAACAGTAAAGTGAGTGCGTGTTTCTAAACTTGTAATAATTATATTTTGAACTTGGTTATATTCAATACCAATAACCCATTTACAAATGAATACCAGTTACATAAATCTCACAACATGTAACTAGGTAGCCAAGAAATCCCTCAAGTAATCTGAAAACTTATTAGTGTATTTGTTACTGGTATTTCCTTTTCTTTATGCAAAGTTTTTTTGATATTTAATATGTTAGGAATGTGAACTTTTAACTCGTGGAACTATTGTAACATATTTGAAAATTATAGTAATTTGATTAAAATGTTGCCTATAAGGCAAAAGGTTTAGTTAATAGAATCCATATGTAATTAAAATGCAGAACTAAATGTAATCAGACTCCAGTGACTAGTGCCTTCATATTGATAGTTTTACAATGGCCTCTGGGGTTGAAAGTTTAAATGTTACAGAATGCAACAACACTGCAGAAAACAACCTCAGCTGGCAATTGTAGCTGTTTTAAAGACATCCGCATGGTTACTTGATAAAATGGGAATGTCACATCCCAGATTTTCATCATTTTAGGAATATCTTCAGTTGGCAGGTGGTAGAAACACATGACTAGTGTGCTGGTGGAGAACCACACTCTATAGCACTATTATATAAACAACCCCAGATGAAGGTCCTTGCTATGAGCCAAGCCATGGTCTTCTTTTTTTTTTTTTCTTTTTTTAATAACAGAGTTGCTTAATTTGGGTGAATTCATTTGAATCATATGAAAGTTATAGACACAACACTATGCACCAAGCCACAAAAAAAGTTTAAAAAAAATTATTTTCTCTGGACAGTTTTAAGAGTCGACATCCTGTGTTAGAGTTCTCTAATCATCACCAGCACAATTTACAATCAGAACACACAGAGAGCCAGTTTAGACCAGCTCATCTGTTGATCTTGGCAGGGATCCTTCATCTCACTGTGTGCAGCTGCCGCTTGAGAGTTGGGGGACTCAGCAGAGAGCCAGAGGAGGGTGGGATGCAAAGCTGGTCAAGGCATGAACACATAGGCCTGCTTCATTTCAGCAGTTGTGTTGCTTAAAAAAAAATAGACCTTTTATTTTACTGGCCCCCAAGCCTTCCTTCTTTTTAACCTGAAATTAAACGAGGACCTCTCGTGAGCCACTGCGCTCCAGGCATAAGAAATTGTAATGTCTGGCTTCCAGAAACTGTCCCGTCAAAATGTGCTTCTGATTAGGTGGCTTAATTACAGCTGTGAAAACAATGTTGATTTAGGCCTCAAGATTCCAGGGCATGTCAGCCGTTATTAGCTAACCTTGGACTGAATCCACAGTTTTAAAACTCTGTACCACTAAAGTCACCCTGCTTGACAACTTTTTATTTAAGAAGAAAAGTTGCCAGAAGCAACACATTTTTATGCAAAACATTGTTCGATGCACAATTTCAACTGCAGCACTATTAGTGGTCATTAAGGAGATGGTTAACTTTGTACTTTATCAAGAACAAGGAAGTTCTGTTTGTAAAAACAGTAAGTTTTGAGTAGTATTTTTAAAGGGTTGACTGACATAAGAATTAATTTTAATTCCTTTAATTCAGTTTTATTTCAAGCCCAGCATGTTGGTTTAACCACCCAATTTTATTACA
>SJYV01012602.1:0-63163 GCA_006410875.1 Neotragus pygmaeus | reverse complement strand
AAACTTCCCTTGCCTCAAGCTGGTTCAGACACAACCTCAGTTTACTTTTGGAAGGAAACGGACCTCATTAAATCGTTTTTAATATATTAATATAAGTATGTTTATTTCAAAGTGAGAAAGCTTATTACTCTCATGTATTTACACCTGCAGGGCAAGTAAAAGTCTTAATAATTAGACGGTTCCAACACTCTGGAAGTTTCAATACAATTGTCACTGATATCATAAATGTTAGAGCTTACATATTTAAAGTTGTTCCAGTTCTGTTGTATATTAAACGACTCAAACTCCCCTTCTGTGCTATGAATTTTTTAAAAAATTTGTCTATATTTAAAAAGTAGACATTAAATAAAATGCAATACCAAAAAAGTAAGGTGGGCAGCTGAACAACAAACATAAAGAGTCATAATTCTCATAATTTTGGAAGAAACTTTTGCTTGAAAGTACATGATTTATGCCAAACTGAATGCTCAAGAGAGAGCTAAATAATTTCTTTAAATGCAATCTCCCACACCCGAGACATTAAATCCAACAAAGTGGGTGGCCAAGGCACATCTTTTTCTACTAGTTAGGGTCGTTGAACAATTAAGGGACTCACTTTAAACCACATATGGACAAGCAAACTTTTGTTTACTCATCAAACTAAGAGTTCGTGCATAGGTAGTTGATTATGGGGAGTGGATGGATGAAGAGTTGTGTTGTCGATATACTATGCATGTCCTTAAGGAGAAAGCTGGGCAACTAATTCAAAGCTGAGTTTAAATTAATAAGCCCCCAATAATGTGAGTAATATTTTCTAATTGACAGGCGCTATAGAGACATTTTCTGTCTGTATCTATTCCATTTGTTATTTTATTTAATCTTCATACTGATCTTATGAGAGATATTGTTTCCCCATATTGCAGGTAGGGCTTCCCAGATGACTCAGTGGTTAGGAATTTTCTTGCCAGTGTATATGCCACGAGAGACGTGGGTTTGATCCCTGGGTCGGGAAGATCCCCTGGAGGAGGAAATGGCAACCCACTCCAGCATTCTTGCCTGGGAAAACCCATGGATAGAGGAGCCTGTTGGCTACAGTCCATGGGGTCACAGAGAGTCAGACACGATGGAGCACACGTGCATATTGCAGGCAAGGCTGCTCAGTCCCAGAGAGGATACGTAATCTGCCCATTGCTGTTGCTGCGCGGGACCTAAGGTGGAAACCCTTGTCTGTGTGTCCAGAACCCATGCTTGACCTAACAGTAGAAATAAGCATTTTTCTTAGAAAATGGATTCCAGGTTACGAAATAGTAGAGACACATTAAGAAAGACCAAGCTTAAGTTGAATGTGCCTTTAGGTTGTTAAAAGACAAGAACATTTACACTTTAATAAAAGTTTTATAGTTTTCTGTCCAAAATAAAAAAGCTATTTTTTTCATTCAGTAAAAAATGACTGTGTCTGAAGAGTGGTGGATTCACCAGGTCTCTGGTTAAAGCCTTTTACCTAGAACAAAGGGCCTTCCTCGTTCCTTTTGAAGTTGTGTTTTGCACAGAGAATTGAAAGAGTACACCCTTCCATGTTATATCGGTTTGAAGTTTGGGTATATTGCACTTGTTCTTAACATTCTAACGTCAGCTGAGAAACTGGGAAGACACAGCTGCCTTAGCTCCCCAGAGCTTTGGCTTCGGGCATACTTTGATCGAATCTGAATTCAGCTCATTCCTTTGGCTCTCCTTTTGTTCTGAGTGTTTGTCTGACCCCATTGGAAAGGTACCCTTCCAGAATGTGAGGGCCAGCTAAGGTTACAGCTTTATGTTTCTAGTTGCCACTGTCTTATTTCTGATGCGTTCGAACTGGAAATAGGAATTTGGTTGAAACTGCATATCATATAGATTGTATAGAGTACAAGTTATATCTAATTTTATCACGCCAGTGTGATTGTTTTGATACATTATTTTGTTAATCCTCTTGGAGGCTTATGGCTTAAACTTTAAAATATTTTATTAAGTAACATTTTGGATATTATAGATTTTTAGGTATTCCCTATCTTTTTTGACTTTTCTTGACAGTATAACCTTTTTTTTTTTTTTGCAAAAAGAAGGTGGCCAAGGAAGGAGTTTTGAATCTAGATATAGGCAACCCACTCCAATATTCTTGCCTGGAAAATCCCGTGGATGGAGAAGCCTGGTAGGCTGCAGTCCATGGGGTCGCTAAGAGTCGGACATGACTGAGCTACTTCACTTTCACTTTTCACTTTCATGCATTGGAGAAGGGAATGGCAACCCACTCCAGTGTTCTTGCCTGGAGAATCCCAGGGACAGAGGAGCCTAGTGGGCTGCTGTCTATGGGGTCGCACAGAGTCGAACACGACTGAAGTGACTTAGCAGTAGCAGCTATATATACATATCCTGTATAGAAAAATAGGTATTCATTATTTATATATTGTTGTCTTTTGCCTATGGAGTAATCTTTTTTTTTTTTAAATCTTGGTTTGTCTACTTAAACATTTCCTGACCCTTGTTTATTTGGATATAAAATCTTCCAATTCTGTAAAAGAAGCTAAATGTCTTTCCCAAAGCAGGTAAAAGAACCAAGAAATTTAAAGTTATTAGAATAATTTGTATTTTATAACCACATTGCTGCTTCTTTTTAATGGCACTGATAACCAAAGGCATCAGGTGTGTAGTAACACTTTTATGCAATATTTGGAAGAGTTTAAATAAATCCCTATTTCAGAACTAAGAAAGCTAGGTATAGAGGGATTTATCATTTATTAGAAACAGCCATTTAGTAAGTCTCAGTCTTATTTATCCCTGTTTCATATGGGTATCTCAGGGTGGGAACAGCGAAGACTAGAAAACAGAGTTCTCACTCCTACCTCATTCTAAGCAGGGTAACTTTGTATTAGTTGCTCAATCATGTCCAACTTTGTGACTCCATGGACTGTAGCCTGCCAGGCTCCTCTGTCCATGGAATTCTCGAGGCAAGAATACTGGAGTGGGTAGCCACTCCTTTCTCCATGGGATCTTCCCGACCCAGGGATTGAACGTATGTCTCCTGCATTGCAAGCAGATTCCTTACCATCTGAGCCACTAACGTTACTTTTATCTTATTTTAGTTCAGAAATTAAATTTCTGAGTAAGATTTCATTTAACAAAAGACTTATGCTTTAAAAATGTTTGAGGACTCCTGTCATATCAAGAAGACAGGAACAACAGACATTTTTGCTTTATGCATAAACGGCCTTATTTATTTTTGGCTGCACCGGGTGTTTGTTGCTGCCTGCAGGCTTTCTCTAGTTGAGGCGAGCAGAGACTGTTCTCCAGTTGTGATGCACAGGCTTCTCATTGCGGTGGCTTCTCTTGTTGCAGAGCATGGGCTCTAGGGCATGCAGGCTTCAGTAGTTACAACACACAAGCTCAGTAGCTGCAACTTGCGGGCTCTAGAGCACGGGCTCAGTAATTGTGCTGCACGAGCTTAGCTGCCACGTAGCAGGTGGAATCAAACCTCTGTCCCCTGCCAATGCAGGTTTTCAACCACTGGACCACCAGGGAAGTCCCTGTGCATAAACTTTTTAACGAACAGCTGTTGACCTTGGTTGCTGATGGTGATTTTTTCATTAAATATATAATGACTTTTTATCATTTGTTTTGGGGAGAATAGTGATGTACATATTTTGGGTAAAAGCATATAGTTAACCTTTAAGGAAATAAAATCGTGTCTTAGCATATGCTTTTTAGTCTACATCTTATACTTGGCTTTCTTATCCAGTTAAGCTCTCAGTCAGTTACGGTCATTTCTATTTTTCAACGACTGAAGGAAATTTACAGGGCAACAGAAGTGCTGAGGTAACTGACTTCATGCCTCAACTTCCCTTTTGGTAGGGACATTCTGAGAACTTCCCTATGGGAGTAAGGGGAGAACCCTTTGCATAAAGCCAGCCTTGCAGACTGAATTTGGGAACCAACAAGGATGTAAAAGTTGGCCAACCTACCCGACATTTCACTGACTTTCTCTCTGTGTCTTCCTCATCGCAGCTCTCATGTACTGACTGCTATCATGCTTTATCTCTCAGTGTTCCTACCCGTGACTTTTGAGGTGCAGAGGAGGTGAAGGCTCGTGCCCCTAATTCAGCACAGTGGAAGCACCCTGGACTGAGTGGGCAAGAGTTAGGAGCTCACTCCTGGCACTGCCACGCTGGCTATATGCTCCTGGGCAAATAACTTCTCTGGGAATTTTCAGAGTTGTGAAAAGAGGAGATTTGACCAGAGGGTCTCTAGGGTGCCCTCTAATACTAAACAGATGCTCTTCTCTTTCGCGTTGTGAATCCTGTCACAGCCTCTGTTCTTCTCGGTCACCTTCTGAAGCGTGTAGGTACAGATTAAAGGCTGTCCTTTTTTGGGTCTGTGTTGCTTCTATGCTAACTCACTGATGTGGCAGGTTTCTCTGAGGATTCAGGTCATTAATGATAATAATGGCATGTTTCAGTTCCTGTTTTTTAGATTAATAAAATGAAGGTTTAAATATTTTTACCTTTGTAATGGAATGCTGATAGCCGCTGAATGCATATAAACTTAGCGTGTTGACTAGTGGAACTTATAGGAGCTCATAGAAACTGCTGATTTCTTGCTTGTGTTCAGTTGCTACTGTGACCCTATGGACTGTAGCCTGCTGGATTCCTCTGGGATTCTCCAGGAAGCTCTTAGCTAATTTTTTACTTAATTGAGCCCTTTGGGAATACATCATTGTACTTTCAACCATTCTTACAGGTTACCTTTTTATTCTTATTCTTACTTAATTTGCACCCATACTTTAACACTGGATGAGGTAGCAGGCATAAAAAACACTGATGTTGAAATACAGTGGTACTGTGCTGTTGGAGAAGACTCTTGAGAGTCCCTTGGACGGCAAGGAGATCCAACCAGTCCATTCTGAAGGAGATCAGCCCTGGGATTTCTTTGGAAGGAATGATGCTAAAGCTGAAACTCCAGCACTTTGGCCACCTCATGCGAAAAGTTGACTCATTGGAAAAGACTCTGATGCTGGGAGGGATTGGGGGCAGGAGGAGAAGGGGATGACCGAGGATGAGATGGCTGGATGGCATCAGCGACTCAATGGACATGAGTCTGAGTGAACTCCGGGAGTTGGTGATGGACAGGGAGGCCTGGCGTGCTGTGATTCATGGGGTTGCAGAGTCGGACATGACTGAGCGACTGAACTGAACTGAACTGAAGGAATCAAAAACGAAAAATAGATATGGAAAGTTATTTCAGATGATCTTCCCCAGAACCATAAGTCCCACTCATTGGATCAAAATTCTTATACCAACATTTTGATGCTTTTAGTGTTTCAAATCCAGTATTAAAAATATAAAAGTGTGAAAATTTATTCAAACTGTCTGTTCATTTATTGAAAAGACATAGAATGTGTAGTTTGAAAAACATCCTGGGCAATAAGCAGTGGCCTGAAACGCTCTGTTTCAACTAGAAGCAAAGTATACAAATATTATATGTCAATTCATTTTTAATCACAAAGTAGGAAGACCTAATAGCCATTATCAATCATGATATTTGTAGGGTTCAGTTCAGTTCAGTTGCTCAGTCGTGTCCGACTATTTGCGACCCCATGAATCGCCGCATGCCAGGCCTCCCTGTCCGTCATCAACTCCCAGAGTTCACTCAGACTCACGTCCATTGAGTCGGTGATGCCATCCAGCCATCTCATCCTCTGTCATCCCCTTCTCCTCCTGCCCCCAATCCCTCCCAGCATCAGAGTCTTTTCCAATGAGTCAACTCTCCGCATGAGGTGGCCAAAGTACTGGAGTTTCAGCTTTAGCATCATTCCTTCCAAAGAAATCCCAGGGTTGATCTCCTTCAGAATGGACTGGTTGGATCTCCTTGCAGTCCAAGGGACTCTCAAGAGTCTTCTCCAACACCACAGTTCAAAAGCATCAATTCTTTGGCACTCAGCTTTCTTCACAGTCCAACTCTCACATCCATACATGACCACAGAAAAAACCATATCCTTGACTAGACAGACCTTAGTCAGCAAAGTAATATCTCTGCTTTTGAATTTGTAGGGTTAGCAGTCTATTAATTGTGGATTTTATTAAATCTGTTTTTTACTTAAATTAGTAAAAATTAGTGCCAGGTAGTCTCTCTCACAAGCCTTGATATATACTGATTACTTTGTTTGGAATATTATTTTCTACCTTGTGCTCAGTTTATTTTCCCCCTAAGTTTTAAATTCCAAATCTCTCCTCAAGCACCTTGTTGTACTCTTACAACATTAGTCATATCATATTGTAATTGGTTGTTAGTTAACTAACCTCATTAGACTGGAAGTGCCATGTAAATAGGAAATTGTCCTATTCCTAGATATTAGCACAGTATCTGGGACATAGCAATAGTTTGCCCAGAGTTCTGTCACAAAGTCCAAATTATGTCGTCCAACTTAAAGTTTACCAACCTGTTCAGAAATTCAGTTTATCAAAATGCCAAGCATGTGGCTATGATTGGTCCTCTGTCTGTGTGGGTTCAGAATTTTTTTCTTTTTAAGATCACTTGTTATGTCAAGTTACTACTGAAAATGTTGTTTCTATGGTCTCCTCAATCCCTTTTCTTAAGGGAAGAAAAAGGGGAAAAGAAAGAAATTTCTCATATGTGGCTGTATTTGAATTTCACCTGGGATCAGTTGTGTCTTTGTTAGTATCTTATACAGTCCCTCGCATACTGAAATATAGTATGAAATATATAAATATAGTAATTTTTTAGTAAATTACTAAAATATAGTAAACAAGTGATATTGGTGATGGTGAATATTCTAGTTGACCATCTGTGGGCCTTAAAAATAATACAAAGAAAGAACTGTTGGTTTAAGGCCTAAGTTCACATAAAGGGTGTGCTTAGGATACATGTTTTAGTTTAGTAGAAATCATAATTTTGCAGCAAATAATCTTTGTATGTTTACATTTCATATCCCTAAGGGAAAGAAATCTGTTTCTTTACCATAAGAAAGATAAAAGGTATTCTAGAAATTTAATTTCCTTTTTATATTGACTTGTTCTTTGCTTTATTTATGTATAAAAATTCTAAACTCTGATAAAGAGCTCCTACAACATTTGTAGCCATGTAGAATGGAAAATTAAAAAAAGACAGACTGAAAAACAGTTTAAGGATCTGGTGATAGGAATGTCGGTCCACTTGAGAATAGCCCTGAACCCTGACTGCAGCTGCTGAACCCAGACCAAACTGAGTAAGGAGACAGGTCCTGAGTTAAACCGCTGGCTGTCTTGTCAGCTCTTTTTGATGTTCGTTTTCGGTTTGAAGATTTCCTGTTTCCTCTGAGGTTCGTGGCAACATAATAAAGATTCCATAGTACCCATGTGTTTCTCAGCGTTGTTACCGGGTTCTTCACTGTTGTTACTGATGCATTTAGTTCCGTGACCCTAGAATTGGCATGATGGCAGTTGGGCACCAGTTTAAGGATAAGAGGAGCAGAAGTCAGAAGCAAATATTTCTTGATGAATTCAGAAACTCTGCAGTGCATAGGGGGTACATCATACAGGTGATGACAAGAACTTGTGCCTGCTTTTATTTCTGTAAAATAGTGAGAACACTATATATTTAAAAAAACAGGTTCATTGATAAGAAATCATATAAGAATTAAGCAGGTCATAGCAGTGAGTTAATATTTATTTATTAAATGAATAAATCTCAAGTTTAAAAACTGTATATTTATCTTCAGATCTTCAGTCGCTGAGTAGTGTCTGACTCTTTGTGACCCCATGGACTGCAGCATGCCAGGCTTCTCTGTCCATCACCGACTCCTGGAGCTTGCTCAAGCTCATGTCCGTTGAGTTGGTTGAGCCATCCAACCATCTCATCCTCTGTCGTCCCCTTCTCCTCTCACCTTCAATCTTTCCCAGCNTAAAAAACAGGTTCATTGATAAGAAATCATATAAGAATTAAGCAGGTCATAGCAGTGAGTTAATATTTATTTATTAAATGAATAAATCTCAAGTTTAAAAACTGTATATTTATCTTCAGATCTTCAGTCGCTGAGTAGTGTCTGACTCTTTGTGACCCCATGGACTGCAGCATGCCAGGCTTCTCTGTCCATCACCGACTCCTGGAGCTTGCTCAAGCTCATGTCCGTTGAGTTGGTTGAGCCATCCAACCATCTCATCCTCTGTCGTCCCCTTCTCCTCTCACCTTCAATCTTTCCCAGCATCAGGGTATTTTCCAATGAAAAATTCAGTTCTTTGCATCAGGTAACCAAAGTATTGGAGTTTCAGCTTCAGCATCAGTCCTTCCAATGAATGTTCAGGATTGATTTCCTTTAGGATTGACTGGATCTCTTTGCAGTCCAAGGAACTCTCAAGAGTCTTCTCCAACACCACAGTTCAAGTAAATCATTTCTTTGGCACTCAGCTTTATAGTCCAAATCTCATATCCATACATGACTACTGGAAAAACCATAACCTTGACTAGACAGACCTTTGTTGGCAAAGTAATGTCTTTGCTTTTTAGCATGCTGTCTAGGTTGGTCATAGCTTTTCTTCCAAGGAGCAAGCGTCTTTTAATTTCATGGCTGCAGTCACCATCTGCAGTGATTTTGGAGCCTAAGAAAATAAAGTCTATCTGTTTCCATTGTTTCTCCATCTATTTGCCAAGAAGTGATGGGACCGGATGCCATGATCTTTGTTTTCTGAATGTTGAGTTTTAAGTCAGCTTTTTCACTCTCTTTCACTTTCATCAAGAGGCTCTTTAGTTCTTCACTTTCTGCCATAAGTGTGATGTCATCTGCATATCTGAGGTTATTGATATTTCTCCCCAAAACCTTGATTCCAGCCTGTGCTCCATCCAGCCCAGCATTTTGCATGATGTACTCTGCATATAAGTTAAATAATCAGAGTGACAACATACAGCCTTGACATTCTTCTATCCCAATAGAGTGACAACACACAGCCTTGACATTCTCCTATCCCAATTTGGAACCAGTCTATTGTTCCATGTCCAGCTCTGACTGTTGCTTCTTGACCTGCATACAGATTTCTCAGGAGGCAGGTCAGGTGGCCTGGTATTCCCTTCTCTCAAGAATTTTCCACCGTTTGTTGTGATCCAAACAGTCAAAGGCTTTGGGCATAGTTAATAAAGCAGAAGTAGATGTTTTTCTGGAACTCTTGTGCTTATTCAGTGATCCAGCGGATGTTGGCAATTTGAACTCTGGTTCCTCTGCCTTTTCCAAATCCAGCTTTAACATCTGAAAGTTCATGGTTNCAAACAGTCAAAGGCCTTGGCATAGTTAATAAAGCAGAAGTAGATGTTTTTCTGGAACTCTTGTGCTTATTCAGTGATCCAGTGGATGTTGGCAATTTGAACTCTGGTTCCTCTGCCTTTTCCAAATCCAGCTTTAACATCTGAAGGTTCATGGTTCACATACTGTTGAAGCCTGGCTTGGAGAATTTTGAGCATTACTTTGCTAGCGTGTGAGATGAGTGCAATTGTTTGAACATTCTTTGGCATTGCCTTTCTTTTGGATTGGAATAAAAACTGACCTTTTCCAGTCCTGTGGCCATGCTGAGTTTTCCAAATTTGCTGGCATATTGAGTATAGCACTTTAACAGCATCTTCTTTTAGGATTTGAAATAGCTCAACTGGAATGTGATGGATCACCTCCATTCGCTTTTTTTGTAGTGATGCTCCCTAAGGCACACTTGACTTAGTTTTCCAGGATGGTTGGCTCTAGGTGAGTGATCACACCATCGTGGTTATCTGGGTCATGAAGATCTTTTTTGTATAGCTCTTCTGTGTATTCTTGCCACGTCTTCTTAGTATCTTCTGCTTCTGCTAGGTCCATACCATTTCTGTCCTTTATTGTGTCCATCTTTGCATGAAATATTCCTTTGGTATCTCTAATTTTCTTGAAGAGATCTCTAGTCTTTCCCATTCTATTGTTTTCCTCTATTTCTTTGCATTGATCACTGAGGAAGGCTTTCTTATCTCTCCTTGCTATTCTTTGGAACTCTGCATTCAGATGGAAGTATCTTTTCTTCTTTGCCTTTGGCTTCTCTTCTTTTCTCAGCTATTTGTAAGGCCTCCTCAGACAATGGAGAAGGAAATGGCAACCCACTTCACTATTCTTGCCTGGAGAATCTGGTGAACAGAGGAACCTGGTGGGCTGCTGTCCATGGGATTGCACAGAGTCGGACAGTGAAG
The DNA here is from genome assembly GCA_006410875.1 of Neotragus pygmaeus. Classification (NCBI taxonomy): domain Eukaryota; kingdom Metazoa; phylum Chordata; class Mammalia; order Artiodactyla; family Bovidae; genus Neotragus; species Neotragus pygmaeus. The sequence continues at coordinate 52,966 of SJYV01012602.1, read as the reverse complement.
CAACTTAGCAGCCTCAGACAACTATTTTGCCTTTTTCCATTTCTTTTTCTTGAGGATGGTCTTGATCACTGCCTCCTGTACAAGGTCACAAACCTCTGGGATCATAGAATTGAGATATATCCCCCCAGGTACTTATGATGGATTTTTTTTTTATGCACTTAAGGTTATGAATTTATTTTCAAGTTTTCAGGCTATTATTATTCCCACGTCAACTTCTCTCAAGGTTCCACTTGATCCAGGGACTGTCCTTGGTTTTGAAAAATCTTGGGAGCATTGGTAAACTTTCTCCTTTAGTGATTCTTAACAATTTAGGAAAAAAGTTTAAAAAAGGTCAGGTCCCAAGAATCAACTTTAATACCTACAAGGAGTATGTCAAATCACTGTTACTTATTCAGACCTGACCTGTGCATCTCGAACTAGACCAAGATCAAGGCCTTCAGATCTGCGTACATATTTCATCTTGCTCAGCTTGAGTCTAAGCTTGGTCTGGAAGTCAGGAACTGTGTTCAGTCATCCTTACATCCTCAGGGCCCACCCACATTGTGCCTGACTCTTACTAAGTGACCAACAAAAGTTTGTTGAGTCCGTCAGTGAGCTTTATTCCTCTTTGAAGAGTTCTAAAATCTTTTAGAGCTCTCTCTCTCTTGTCATATTTTATGTAAGGAAGATAATTGTGTCTGCATATTCCTTGAATACAGAAAGGCATAATGAAGAGTTGCTGATTTGATAAAATCTGTAATCTAGTCCATGAGTCAGGACAGGCTCCCATCAAGCCATAAGATGACGAATAACCATAGATTTTTTGTTTGTTTGTTTGTTTTTTAAAAAGTTTTTATTTTATACTGGAATGTAGTTGATTAACAATGCTGTCATAGTTTCAGATGTACAGCAACGTGACTCAGTTATACATATACATGTATCTATTCTTTTTTAAATTCTTTTCTCATTTAGGTTGTTACATAATATTGAGCAGAGTTCCCTGTGTAATACAGTCGGTTCTTGTTGGTTATCCATTTTAAATATAGCTATATGTACATGTGGTTCCCTATTCTTTTTTTTTTTAATTAATTAATTAATTTATTTTTTAATTTAACTTTACAATACTCTATTGGGTTTGCCATACATCGACATGAATCCACCACAGGTGTACACAAGCTCCCAATCCCGAATCNTAATACAGTAGGTTCTTGTTGGTTATCCATTTTAAATATAGCTATGTGTACATGTGGTTCCCTATTCTTTAATCATCTTGTCAGCCTTCCCAACATCCTCCCAGTCGCTATGATTTGAAATCTTGGAATCATCTTTGATTCCTCCCTAGCCTTGCTTCCCTCCCACATGGCACCTCTGCCATAGTTTTCGTATCTCTTTTATCTTTATATTCTTTATATTAACAACATTGATGGACTCTCCCTACCTTTTTAGGTGGCAGTAGCCTTGTAACTGATCTCCCTCACTGGATTCTTTTCTACTAGTCAGTGTAATTTGAAATCTGCTTCATTTGTAAACTTTCTAATTGTCTCACTGGCCTGTTGGAAAAGCTCTAGTAGCTTCCTACTGCCCACTGAAGAAACCCAAATTTGTTAACAAAGCCAATAAAGGCTTTCCAGTCTCACCTAATGTATAGTATCAGGTTTTAGCTCCCCATAGCCATTTTTATATAACTATATACCAGTAGTGGTTGTTTTATACATAGCCTTGCATCCGATAAGTCAGGCACATGTAGTCATGTACTAACTGGTAAACGTTTTTAATGATACTCCTGCTTATGAGTACACTATATTTGAATTTTCAGGACAACCTACTCTTCCTTGAACAACTAGTATATTTTCCCCATGTCTGTGTCTTCTTTTTGTGGATTCTTCTAAATTCCTCCCCACTACAGTTGAAATCTTCTCTTGTCATTCAAGGGCAGACTCAAATTCATGTAGAACTTAAAGATATTAACAAACAAGAAGAGGACATAATATGTCTTAAAACAAGCAGTAAGAGAGAGAAATGACTGTGCCTTTTCAATGGCTTAAACCAGAAGCAGAGACTGACTGGAGCCCAGAAACGAAAGAATGCCAAGGGCTGATGAGGAGCAGTAATAAGTAACTCCTAGAAAAGGCATGTTAATGCTGTTGAAACAGAAACATCAGAGTGACTGTACACCTTCTAGGGCAGCAACTACCTCAATGAAGCAGGTTTAACCCCAGATTTCTTCTCAGGTAGAGTCCCATTGTATACTTGGGACTAGAGGGTAGAACTGATTTAGTTAGACAAAGAGCTGGTGTAATATCTGAAAATTCAAAGTGAATCAAGAGAAAATAAGATCTGAAAGTGCAATGTTAGAGAAAAACATTCTTCTTACTGATACTGTTAGCAATGGGGATCCCAGAGTTTTGACCTGGGTTATAAAGTAGGAAACCTCAGGGTTCTGGAGTTTGATTTGGCAGTAATAATATTTTTCCATTCTTATTCGTCTTTACACTTTTTACTAAGTTTTACATAGTGGAAGTAAGACTACAGGATTTTAAAAGTACAAAAGAATAAAATTTTTTAAATCACCCATAAAACTACCATATATCGACACACTAATATATTCTATATTTCCTTCTAATATTTTTTCTGTATATGTGTTTTCTCTACATATTACATTAGATATAAATTTCTTACAGCCTATAGCATCACAACCTACTGATATAATTGATCAAAACTAGAGAAAACAAGAAATTATGAACATGTATATTGATAATGTATAATGTATTAATATGTATATTATTATTTTCCTTCCAACATAAAACATTTCAATTTTCATCATTCACTAGCCTTTGACACAGGGTAGATGGAACCACTAGTTGGAGTTTGTATCCTTTTTCTTATATAAACACATAATGGATTCTTTGATACTTTTCTATTTCAGTTTTATTAAAGCAAAGAATTTCTAACTAATAAGAATACTAAATGTTGTTATTTTCCCCTTTTATAGCCATCTTACCCATTCCTAATGTGATCGCTCCTGTTTTTTTAGTGACCTACCTTTGTCAAATCTTACCAAAGCATTCACCTTGGTTTCCAAGAAGCAGAAACACTTTTGTCATCAAGTTTTATCCTTTTTTATGCAATAGAGTAGTCAAATGATGTGGTGGTGAGAACACAAGCAATTGAAATGAGCAAGTTTAGGAAAAGTCACTGACTCTTGATTTTAATACAATGTAAGTGATAGAAACAGAATTGGGCAGGACTACCAGAGAAGGGACTACCTTCTGTGAACGTTCCATGAGTCATGATTCTCACCAGTAAAGCCTACACTGAGAACGGAAAGCTCTTTAGCTGGATGGAGGTTATTTAGAGAGCTCCTGCTGTATAACCCTCCAATGAATGTCATTGTTCACCAACACTTGCACGTTGTTTCGTTTACTTCTTTAGGCTCACTTCCCAGAAGTAGAATTATACATAAGCTTAGTAGGACTTCAGAAGTAACAGAGAGTGGAAATCAGAGATTGGCAATTTAATAATGCGCTGGTCTGGAGGACCTCATTGGGAAGACAATATCTGAGCAAAGGCATTTAGAAGCCCTGTGCTGTCCCTTCACCTGATTTCACTCCCTTGCCCTCCTACTCAGCTCCAGCTGCCACGCTGAGCTCTTCACCCTTCCCTGCAAGTTCCCACCTTTGTACTAGTTGTGCCCTCTGCCTGGAGCACAAAGGATGAGGTAAAAAGTGCGATTGGTACAACAATGAACAGTTAACTACAGGAGATGAGAGATAAGACAACTGGTTTGGGTTGATGTAATCAGAAAAGGTCCTAGGGAGACATTAATTCCAAAAAGCTATGCATATATACCCCTCTTGCTGTCTTTAATATCCATACATCATGAATTCATTTTTACCTCATTTTGTGCTTTTGGAAGCAGTAGAGTGTGGGTTCAGACTCACCAGGATTTGAATTCCAACTATGCCACTTACTGAATTTGCAACTTTGGTGAGCTGGATTTCTCTGGGCCAGTTTTCTCATCTGTAAAATAAAGATAATAACCCTCTTTGAAGCTTGTTGAAAGAAGAGTAAGCAACATACAAGGTCTGACAGATGATGAGAGAGGATGTCACTATTAAAAGACAACCAGATCGGATAGTGAAGGACATTTTTTAAACTGTGTTAAGGAGCATGTATCTTATTTTATAAGTAATGGAGAACCATTAAAATTGTTTTGCACAGAGAAGTAGCAGAGTGTATGTTTGTTTTAGGAAGATAACATGGGCAGCAAGTGGAGGGTACGTTTTCAGAATTGGCTAAATGAGACCAAGTAGTATGGTACTGCACTGTTGTGAGACATGATAAATTCAGTTAAGCCTGGTAGACACAGAAGAGGTGGATTTGATAACTGGCAATTAAAATATGTTTTCTAAACTTTATATCTTAATATTTAGTCAATTCTCAAAATATAAACAAAATAACTTTAAAAAATCATTCTCATTGATGTTTTGACCTAGTTTCCCAGAGTCTGGCTTTAGGCCATTCTTGGATTTATTGTTTGAAGTATATATGACTTGAGGACCAAATGCTCAAGCTACCAGGAATAGGAAAGGAGAGAGGGAAAAAAAGGAAATCAACTGATAAACAGGAGTCAGAGAGTCTGGGAAAAGAATCTTAAGTAAACTTTATTTTGTGGCCCAACAGACATCGCTTTAAAAAGCATTTCTCAGCTGTTGACTTTGAAAAATAATTATATCGCCTAGCTTGGAGCTTGTAGATAACCAAGATGGATAAGGAAATTATGGTTTCTTTTTAACTGGTTGCATTCCAGACTGATCTCCTTACAGAACAAAGAGTAGATGGAAAGAGTGTGAAAGGACAGATTAGTACAAATCCATCAACACTTATAGAAAAGAGTCAGGGTGCAGATTTTCCCAGTTTTGCCTAGGAGGGGAGCATGAGCTTTTAAATTTTTAATTATTTTTTAATATGTGTACATTCATATAACTTAAAATTTTAAAAGTACCAAAGAATATGAATGCAGTCTTCCACCCATCCTATTCCCCTAGACACCCAGTTCCTCTCCTCTGAAAACAATTTATTTATCCTTGCAGAGATATTTTATGTATACACAAGCAAAAGATACTCATTTTTCCCTTTCTAATATAGTTTGTAGCATTGGAAACATACTGCTCTGTATCTTAGGGATTTTTTTTTTTAACTATCATTATGTTTTTGTCTTACTTGTTGTTTTACCTAACAATATGTTTTGGACTATTCCATATCGGAGAAGGCGATGGCACCCCACTGCAGTACTCTTGCCTGGGAAATCCCATGGATGGAGGAGCCTGGTAGGCTGCAGTCCATGGGGTCGCTAAGAGTCAGACACAACTGAACGACTTCACTTTCACTTTTCACTTTCACACATTGGAGAAGGAAATGGCAACCCACTCCAATGTTCTTGTCTGGAGAATCCCAGGGATGGGGGAGGCTGGTAGGCTGCCATCTATGGGATCACACAGAGTCAGACACAACTGAAGCGACTTAGCAGCAGCAGCATTCCACATCAATATATAAAAGTTTCCTCATTATTAAATCTGACTGCTTATATAGCAAAGAATCTGCCTGCAATGCAGGAGACCTCAATTTGATTCCTACGTTGGAAGATCCTCTGGAGAAGGGATAGGCTACCCACTTCAGTATTCTTGGGCTTCCCCTGTGGCTCAGCTGGTAAAGAATCCTCCTGCAGTGCGGGAGACTTCAATTCGATCCCTGGGTTGGGAAGATTCTCTGGAGAAGGGAAAGGCTACCCACTCCAGTATTCTGGCCTGGAGAATTCCATGGACTGTAGTCCATGGGGTCACAAAGAGTCAGACACGACTGAGCAACTTTCACCTAGTTGAACTTATATGGATGTGCCATAAATTTTGTAACTAACCTGCTCCCTATTAATGGATATTTAGATTGGTTCTAATCTTTTGTTATTTCATGCAGTGAATAACCTTGTACGTGTATCAATTAGTACATGTATTTTACTCATAAGTACCTAAGGTGAAATTGTTGAGTCAAAGTGTATTTGACCTTGTATCTTTGATAAATTGTGCCCAAAAAAGTTGTATTCATTTGCATTCTCAAAAAAATTTGCATTCTCACAGGTAGAATATGAAGAACACTATGTTTGACCTAAAAGCAGAAAACTCTATCATTAATTCATATGTACCTGGAGTAAATTCAAAGGCGGTCACATCCACTCATGGTATTCATTCTGAAGATGCTGCTTTCTATCCAAGTGGATACATTTGTCTCCTAGATCAGTGGTTCTCAATTGGGGACAGTTTTGCCTCCCAGGAGACATTTGGCAATGTCTGGAGACATTTTTTATTATCACCAAAAGGAGGTAGAGGGGCCACTAGGGTACCGGGACAGGACCGTCTTTCCTCTGTCCCTCCCCACAAAAGCTTATCTGGCCCAAAACATCAGTAGTGCAAAGTAAGAACACCTACCATAGATCATGTCTACATCCTCCCGATTGTATTAAATATATCTTACAAAACTGCAGCTCCTCGACTCTGTAACCAAATGAAATAATAAGACCTCTGTGCTTTCATAGTACATTTGCTTTTGTTTTTTTCCCAACATTTATGTTGTATTGAAATTAATGATTTACAGGAACTGTGAGCTCCTCAAAAAAGATGAATGTATCTTATTTATATCTGAATATCCAGCATCAAGAAGGTACTCAGCTTATTAAATGAGTGAATGGATGTAAAAGTACTTTCTAGTTATCTCATTGTGACTTAAAGTGTGACTTATTTTATATATTTATTTTTTTACTCTTACTTGCTCACTTTCTCTTACTTTCAGTTTTTTTCAGACTTACACAAGTAATTTTTTCTAGCAGACAGAGGAATGTACCAGGAAGTGTCAGCTGAATAAGAAGTATGGGCCCCTCCCCTGACTTAAACTTCTATAAACTCTGGTTTATTACCATATCATTAATCACTTAATTATAGGCTAGCTTGCTCATTTATAGCTTTGGATTGAATTTGTCTTGTCTCCTCAAATGGACTGAAATCTTCTAATGGGCAAAATCAAAAATTTTAAGGACCTCAGTGAGGCCTAACTTAAGACTTTACAGACTATAACGCAGGAGAGTGACAGTTTGGTACTCTTTTTCGCTAATTACAACTCAGACCTCACCCAAAGCAGATTCTGACCTCAACAAGGAAACTGCTGCTGCTGCTAAATCGCTTCAGTCGTGTCCAACTTTGTGCAATACCAGAGAGGGCAGCCCACCAGGCTCCCCCGTTCCTGGGATTCTCCAGGCAAGGACACTGGAGTAGGCTGCCATTTCCTTCTCCAATGCATGAAAGTGAAAAGGGAAAGTGAAGTCGCTCAGTCGTGTCCGACTCCTAGCGAGCCCATGGACTGCAGCCCACCAGGCTCCTCTGTCCATGGGATTTTCCAGGCAAGAGTACTGGAGTGGGGCGCCATTGCCTTCTCCCAACAAGGAAATTACTCCTCAAAAGCGGAATACCCATGGGAATTCTCTTGAAGTCCTGTGGTTAGGGCTCTGTGCTTCCACTGAAGGGAGCACAGGTTCGGTCCCTGGTCAGGGAACTAAGACCTTGCAGTGCAGTGCAGCCAAAAATAAAGATAACCATTTGAAAGAAAAAAAAAAAAAAAAAGGCAGAGTATCCCAGACTCTCCCAGACATGCAGGTCAATAGCAGAAGGTCTGTGCCGCGAGGGATCCATCACCTTCCTCACTTGGCTTTCTCCCTCCTCCCCACCTTGTTCTCTAGGAGAGGATGAAACAAGAGGACAGGGAGCAGGGCATGACCTTTGAAAGAATGACATGGCCATTGGGACATGACAAAGACAGGTTAGAACCAACTAGGTCCAAGATTCGACTTGCAGTAAACCTTGAGTTTCATGACAGGCTTATTGTAATATATTAGCATGTAAATGACATACCCACCAGCGCCATGACAGTTCTGAGGCGGAAGAGAAAAGGCCAGAAGTGGGCGGTGGCCCAGTTCCTAGAAATCCCTGCCCCTCCCCCAAAATCATTAGTACAGTCCTCCCACTTCTTAGGCTGTGAAATTACTCAGCCCATGAAAACTAACCACGACGTACTTTGAATTTCTCTCTTTCTCTGTGTCTCTCTCTGTCCCTCCCTTTCTCTCGCACACTCTCGCATTCTCTCCTTCTGAAGTGGCCCACACACCGCCTGTGTGTGGGCGGATAAATAAATCCACTTCGTACCTATAAGTTCCTCTCGGAATTCTTTCCCAGGTAAGCAAGAACCTCAAATCCACTGGCTTTAAGAAGAGCCCTGACTGACGGTTGGGGAAGAGCCCTCTTTTCACATCTGTGTCCGCTCACCACAGATCCTGCCATCAGACACTTTTCATTGGCCGATTAAAGGCCCCAGAGTGACTTGAACTAAGTGGCCAAATCACTAGTAAGCTTTCCTACCGCTGGCTGCTAGCTGCGGTCTCCGCTCAGCAGCCCCTTCTAGGGCTGCCACACGTGTGGAGGCACGTGGCCAGAGGGAAGTGGGTGGAGCCAGAGGCCAGGTTTTAATGAGACGCACCTGTGTGGGTGGGGGAAGGGTGGCAACAGGCCTGCAAGGTCAAACGAAACGAAGACGGGAATCCTGTTTTGTAATGCTCCGTGGCGCTAATGGATCTTGGAGAAAATTGGGCTTCGGGGCAGCTTTGATCCTGTCTAACACAGCAGTTTAAAATGCAAATGCAAAAAAAAAAGTTGCAAATACTGACTGCTGGGTTTATTTCAACAGCTTGTTGTTTATCTACCTTTTAGCCCTGAGATCCTGTTGCCTTCTCTTTCCAATTAAGACAAGCTTGCAACTGAAGACCTTCAAAGCTGAGTTGCGAGAGAAAACATTCAGATTCAAATATCTATAAAGCAAGCCTAGTAAATGATAAGAGACACCTTGATTGGGAAAAGGTTAAAAAAAAGGCAAAACAAATGTTTAATCATTCTTCCCTAGAATAGTTCAAGTTTAAATATTTTAAGACGTTTTTGAAACAGTAACTTTGATGTTGAGATACCTTAGATACTTAGGTATCTTGGATATTTATAGAAATGATCTTAGGTAACTTTAGATAGTTATCTCCACAGGTGGGACAGTGGAGCTACTGAGGGGTTAATTTTTGAAGGTTACTAAAGCTTGAGTCTTGACTTTGCTGAGAAAAAAACCGGAAAAGGTCACATTTCCTACATGATCTAAAAAGAATAGAGCTCACTATTGTGTTTATTTTCAAGTTAGCTAAAACTTTCCTCTTCAAATGATGGTGTTTGGTCAGAGGTTTGGGAGAACATATTGTAAACTTAAATTTTAAGTATTGGGACGTTTAAGATGGCTTTCTAGAAATAGATTGCATAGTTTCTACCTTCTTAGGTAAATGACTCCAAAATAGTATTTTTAAATGATAATAATTCCTGATTGTGTATCTTATTTTCCAAGAACCAGCAGAGTGTTTAACTTATTTAAGCTCTGTAACAACCCTGAGGCAGGTAAATTCCATTTTGTGATGTTTTTCCAAGGCCTCAGACAAAAGAATATTAAGGTGCAGTCTTAGAAAGTTTTCCAGACATGAATTTCCTAAAATTATCTATATACATGTATGTGTGTGTGCACATATGTGTTTCTAGAAAGAGTACATAGTTTTCATCAGCTTCTCAGAAAACTCTGTGACCCTTAATGCATTCAAATTGGATAAATCATTATGAAGAGCAGGAATTTGTCTTGCCTAGTCTACCTCTATTAGCCTGAGCTAGTAAATGGTTTCAAGGTTATGTTTTCTGAGTTTTCTCTTGTTTCTTTCATTGTCTGACTACGCTTCTTTCTTGCCCTGGTCATTGAGCTTGCCTCTAGAAGAAATGCCCATCTCTCTCCTGTGTAAAATTCGTTAACAACTTGGACTCTGGAGCCATTTGGTCTGGATTTAAATCTGTTCTCTCTTACTGTTTGCTTGCATGACCTTGCCTCAACTTCCAGTTCTGCAACATGTAACTCAGAGTAGGACCATCCACCTAGAGTTGTTCTGAGTCAAATAAATTCACATAAAGAACAATGTTTGGAATATAGAGAACAGTAAGGGAGTGCTTGCTGTACTGTGTGCTTCTAATCAGTTATGAACTTAGAAATCATCTTTTCAAATTATATTTGACAAAAGGAAGGATATATTTGTGGTCTTCATGTTTTTCAAAGCTCATTTTTACATCTTTGTTTTTGTCCAGCCCTGCTTACCATGGAATTCAATGAGATCACAAGCCATGCATTTGTTTTTCTGAAAAACTGTGGAACAAAAGAAAAGCTGAATGGGGAAGAGATGCAGCCTGTTTCTCATGTGCCTTTATTAAAATATCCATTATAACCAAAAGTCTGGGACACTGTTGTTGGCACAAAGCAGAGACTGCCTGTCTCTTGAGCCTTCTGATTGACTTTAGATGCAGTTTGAAGGGAAGAACCAGTTTTTCAGCTGATATCTTTGAAGAGTGCATTAGTGTGAGGGTATGATTTTTTAAAGAAAGAAGCAGCAACTGCCATTCCTAGCCTGTGGGTGTTTTCCTGGGACTGAATCACCTCCCCTTAAAGCTGTGCACTGGCAGGATCTGCTAGGTTCAGAATGCAAATGATCTAGGCAAAGGTTCCAAGTAAAGGGAGCAAATAAAATCGGATTGAATAGGAAACCAGATGATATTTTTTTTTNTGGGTGTTTTCCTGGGACTGAATCACCTCCCCTTAAAGCTGTGCACTGGCAGGATCTGCTAGGTTCAGAATGCAAATGATCTAGGCAAAGGTTCCAAGTAAAGGGAGCAAATAAAATCGGATTGAATAGGAAACCAGATGATATTTTTTTTTCTTTATCCTTTTTTTGAGGATTAACAGTCTCTTATCTCTCACCCCACTGTTCTCCAAGGGTCTTTGTGATCATCCATCTGATGGCTGCAGTCAGATAAGTGTAAACAGGCACACCAGGGTCCCTGTAACACTTTCCTAATGTCACTAAAGAGATCTGATGACATCCTGGAGCCCTTGTTCTAGCAGCGTAGATGTGGTTAAGTGGGCAAAGGTCATTGCTGCCACAGGATTGTCACCGTGATCTGCAGCATATTGGCATCTCGCTGGCCCAGGACTGCCAAGCCTCTCCCTATTGTTTGTTTGCCTCTAACGCTCTTCCCACCAGAGCAGCTTTGGAGCAAGTAACAAAGGGCTGCAATTCCCTGCTGCCCGTCTTATTAAGCGTGGGTGTCTGTTATGAAAATAGGCAGCGCGGCTGAGTAGTGGAACCCACTATTTTCAGAGTGAGCAGTAGCAGTGTCGGCTTTCAACAAGTTGAGCTTTTCATAAAGTGACCAGTGATGAATGCCACTGTAGTCGGTGTTCGTACCATCCAAGCTGCTGCTAAGTTGCAAACCACTTACAGAAAGAAACTTCCCTCTCCTCTGAAGATACTTTTCTTTCCCCTCTTTTTTTACATTTTCTTTCCAGAGTTAGAGATAATAAGGAAGCAGCATAGATGGGGCCCAGGCATTACATTCATAAGAATTCAATTATAATAGGAATTAGACTGGCCTCGAGTCAGTCTCTGGGCCTCAGTTACCTTCCCTGTAAGAAGTCAGTAGTGTTTACCCTGTAGGCTTGCTGCATTGCTGGGGCAAGTTTAAGTCTTTGTTCACAATTTTAAAGGCAAAAGCCCTGAAGGGACCTGCTGTCAAAAGTCCAGTTCTCCAACAGACTGAAAAACAAACTGACTTATTGATACCATTAGCTTCTGTGGAATTCATGCCCAATTCAGAAAGAAGTCATAATGCCCCAGAGAGTCTTGTAAGAAAATTNCTGTTTTTGAAGCCAATGATCTGCTTTGCTGGTTGCCTGAAGTCCTCTGCCAGCCTTCAGAAGTTGTTTTGTGGAGTTTACTCAGCGTTGGATTGTTCTTTTGATGAAATTGTGTGGGAGAAAGTGGTCTCCCGTCTTATTCCTCCGCCATCTTCCCGCCCTCCTCTAACCATAGATTTTTAAAAGTTAGATTTATTTTGACTGGGGTGGCTAGAATGTTTTTGAGAATTTGTACTTGAGCTTGATTTTGAAGGAATGATGGGGGTTGAATAAGGAGCTCTGGATAGGGAGAACTATGTGAGCAGAAATAGGTTGCTGCTGGCGTATATGTATTCACGGTCAAGCTATGAGTTGGCATTTTCCTCGTAACGATGACAATTTGGTTTCTGCAGTTCTTTACAGTTTTCAAAATATACCCAGTGGGTACCACCTTATCGCTTTTAGTGATGAAGGTATTGTGTGTGAGATTCAGAGAGCCTGTGGGATTTGTGCTGCACCATCCAGCTAGTAAGCCAGTGAACTGAGACTGCTGGCTCTTGGTAAACTACTGTGGCCAGCACTTTTCTTCTTGGCCTAAATCATTTTCTTATGGAAGCCCCTCCTTGTGACCAAGAAAAAGTCTCTTCCAGACAAGGCACAGTCTGTAAATGTGAGACAGAGCCTAGGGATATACGCATGGTTTTCAAGCCCGAGAGCTGGCTGGTATAGAGCAGGAAGAGGAGGAGGAGGAGGAGGACGAGGACGAGGAGGAGATTAGCTCACATTTATCCAGTACTTCCCATGTATGAAGCAACATTCTCAGAACCTAGTATGTATTAGTTTAGTTAATACTGCAGTACCCCTGTGGTTATATATTATTTTTGGTACCGTTGTTATCTCCCTATTTGTATGGCTTACCAGGTGCTGAAGCAAAGATTTGAACACGGACAGTCCAACTCAAGAGCTCATTCACATTGGCTGGGTGTGGGACCCTGGAGTTAGGAGTATTCAGATCCTGGCTTTACCACTTGGCTAACCACGTGAACCTCGTTAACAGCCTCTTCAACAGTGCTTAAGTTTCCTCACATGTAAAAATGAGGATACCAGTAGCTTCTCTATTTAGGCTTGTATGGAGATTAAAAGGAAGGATAACTATAAAGTCTCTGCTATTACTATTAATGCCATTTCTATCATATTCTAATCAGCTGAGCATAGAACTATGATTTGTACCTGTTCTCAACATAAGAAGGGACTACCAAGGTGTTAGAGTAACTCCCCTTTTCTAGGCAGAGCTTTGGAGTTAGCATTAGAATGCCTTCTGATTGGTGTTTTTGTTTCTTTGCCTAAAATTAACTTACATAGTTAGGTTCCAAGATTCATTTCTAAATGCTTGGCTTATTGATGGTAGACATCATCAGTTTTATATTTTAATACTTTTTCCCTTGAATGCAGAGGTTTTATCTTAAGTTATAAAATTAACATTTTAATCTGTCTCATTTCTTTGCATAAATAATAACCTATTATAATAAAATTATGTCTATTTAAAAAGTGAAAACCATGATCCTAACAAATCACGCTACTTTGGGATTTGGGAGAGACAGCAAATTGCTATCACATGAATTTGGATAATGGAACAATAACCCATGTGTATCATTATTGTTATAAAACATTTCTGTATGTATTTATTAGAAAATTATAGTTGCATATATATTAGAAAGTTTCTGAAACCTTAATGTTCACAGATGTTAAAAAATTTCTTTCATAGGGTGTTTTTGGAACTTCTGGATAAAAGCTTGTGTTTATCATGGCATCATTTAATACACTTGAAAAACACTACTGCTTTCTGAACATATTTTGTTTACAATGAAAGTAAAATATTCAGCAACTATAAATGAAGGGGGAAAAGGTTAGTTCACTTTCCTATGTAACGAGGCCTCCAAAAATGTTTGCTCCATTTGCTTATAACATTTGAAGACTAAATATAAAGCTTCAGTGAAAGATGATGTTTATGAACAATGACCTTTAGAAGTTAATAGGGCTTAGGAAATCCTCAAGGTTTTGCTGAGCTAATAATTGAGCTAGTATCTAAAACAGCCTGAAGTAGAACTACATAGGTACCCTGAGCCCCAAATTAAAAGAATAATAAGCCTAATTTGTTCCTTCTTATGCTGTTCGTAGTTGTGATAGTAGACTGAATAGAGTCCTCTGTGTTTACTCAGAACCTCAGAATGTAACCTTATTTGGAAATAAGGCCTTTGCAGATATAATCAGTTAAATTAGGATGACTTCATACTGGATCAGAGCAGGCCCTAAATTCAGTGACTGGTGTCCTTTTAAGGGGAGCCACACAGAGAGGGTAGGTGGCCATGTGAAGACAGAGGTAGACACTGAAGTGAGGCAGCTCCAGACTAAGGAACGGTGATGATTTCCAGTCACTACCAGAAGGTGGAAGGGGCAAGGAAGAATTCTTCCCGAGAGTCCTGGGAGGAAGCACAGTCTGCCAGTACCTCGATTTCAGGCTTTTAGCCTCTAGAACTGTTAGAGAATAAATTTCTCTTTTTCTCAGCCACCCAGTTTGTGGCAATTTGTAATAACAGCCCTGGGAAACTAATACAGTTAGTAAGTTTGATGTGGGATTTAGTTTTATAAAAGGCATTACTTAGGGTGGCTATAAACCAAGTTGAAATAGAAAAGTGTGGCAAATTTTGTTTTATACTTCAAATACTAGTAACTTTTTTAAATTGTAAAGGATTAACTGTTTTTTTTTTTTTTGGTGTCTTTACTTAAAGGACATATAATATTTATAAAACATGGCCTGTTACTTTTGTGCATTTCAGCCCAGGAAGTATGCCTATATCAATCCAAACTCCTCTTCTGGTTAAGATGTTCAGTAGTTTTGAGATAGAAAAATGTAAAGCTGTGTTCAGGGAAAATAAATTAAGATCATTTTTGAAAAGTATCCTAAGTAAAACCTTCCNTTTTTTTTTGGTGTCTTTACTTAAAGGACATATAATATTTATAAAACATGGCCTGTTACTTTTGTGCATTTCAGCCCAGGAAGTATGCCTATATCAATCCAAACTCCTCTTCTGGTTAAGATGTTCAGTAGTTTTGAGATAGAAAAATGTAAAGCTGTGTTCAGGGAAAATAAATTAAGATCATTTTTGAAAAGTATCCTAAGTAAAACCTTCCTTTCAAATAAACCTTTTATTCACATTCCTTAAAAATTCTGTAGATAATGAGGTCATCCTCATATTGAATAAGCAAGCCATCAAATCTCTAAAAAAGGAAGGTAATTAAAAATGTTTATTTTTAAACAATAAAAACTTTTTCTTTATGCTCAGAACAGCATGTTATTTGCTCAGAAAAAATACCTAAGAAACTTCAAATTCTTGCTGGTTTTTAAAAATTTAGATATTTTCAATGTTTGTTTATTTCTATAAAGTAATAGTATCAGAACTTAAAAGTTTTAAATGCATCATTCATATTCTTCATGAACAATTTTTATTCTTTATATCCTCCTGAAATAAAAAAAAAAGATTACTTAATTATTACCTAATTACTCCTTCACCATGCATTTATTACCTCCTATGTGCTATGTACTTTGCCAAGTTCTAAAGATGTTATAATAAGAGTAATAACAACGATACCAACATTCATTGAAGGCTTACTATGTGCTAGCTATTGTGCTGAGCACTTGATGTATATTACTAATTTAGTTTTCATTGTCCTATCAAAGGAGGGTTATTATCACTTTTTAGATGAAGAAACTACCAGTATAGAGTACAAGATTTGAGCCTATGCACTATGAATCTAAAGTGCTTTAAGCATTTGGCACTCTTAAGCATTATAATATAATTATATTACATCCTTAATAGGATGAGATAAGGGACCTTCTCTCAGGGATCTGAAGGTGTTTGGAGAAGACAGACATGGACCTGAATACTTGTAATGAATTGTGATAAGTCATATTAAAGAAGACCAAGTGAAGTCAGTAACAGTGGCGATGGAGAAGGATTAAACTGTGGCCAGATAATATAGATGGAGAAATTGACAGGACTTGATGGATAAAATGGATGCCGTGTGATTTCCTAAGTGCCCAGCAATTGAATCAAGATCTATCCCTGCCTTGAGCTTCTGGTAAGAAGTGGGCAGTGTTCAAAACAACAAATAAGATTTTATGTACAGAAAGATTTCCTTCAGTTTGAAGGCATGTCACAAAAGCACTGCTGCTTAGAGACTTGCCTCTGAAAGCTTAGGTCATCATCTCAGACGCACATCAAATGGCAAGGTATGCTTAAACTCTGCTTTGCTTGGTGTAAAGTAGTGGTAAATTTCTCCTAGAATTAGTTTGTGGTGCTAGAGGCTAGCATTCCCATTCCTTTAATTAGATTTTCAGCTCTGATCACTGATAGGGTCCTTGGAATTGAAATCGTAACTCTATCTTGCTAACAGCTACAAGAATCTGTATTTGAATGTCAATAATGAAGAATCCTATCATAAAGTGACTTTTTGGTGGCCTCTTCCTCACATGGCTTTATAAATGTAGGGAACCAAATGTGTGTTACTTTTCTTTACATAACATTAAAAAAAATTTTCAGATCTTCAGTGTGCAAATAAGTGAAAAATGATTATACACTTAGGTCTGAATGGATTGAGAGATGAAAGAAAATGTGTAAATTACTCAAATCATTTTTCAAAATAAGTATAAAAGTTTTTAATTCTTAGCCAAGTCTATTTTCAAGTACAGTGTATTTCACCTGAAAGGCTAAACAGCAGGACAAAAACTTATTTAAAAATTGTTGAGTTTCTCCAAAAAAGTGCATTTTTATGAGCAAAGGCTGAATTCTGTACTCTTGAATTGTGCCTAGAGCTTTCTGCTCTTACTTGTCAAAAGTTTTTCCTATCCCAGGTCATCTTTGTATCAGTGCAGTCCTATTATTTGTGATACTAACCATAAATGGAAAGTAAGCAAACTCTGCGAGATAGGGAAGGACAAGGAAGCCTGGTGTGCTGCAGTCCATGGGATCGCAGGGAGTCGGACACGACTGAGCGACTGAATGACAACAAAACCATAAATTGATTGCTGGTTGATACTAAGTTTTGATCATCTAAAAAGCAGGTCTTCTTCTCAGAAGGGCCTGTGGAACTGATTTGAAATTTAGCTCTAGCCATCTAGAGGTCTGTTTTTGAGCAGGTTCTTAGGGCATCACTGTACTGTTCCCTATATTCTCGTCCAGTTCAGTAGAGGGAGTGACTGAATTGTAGTCATCCTAGTTCTGAGCACGTTGGCGAGAAGAAAGTAGTTAAACATCTTGCTGTGTGTGAGCAGGTCGAGGGCAGGCAGACGCCATGCACCTTGACCACCTATTATGAAGCTTTTTGCTGCTGTGTCAAGTGAAAGCGAGTTAATTGGGTGAAGCTGTGGAGCATGTTAGGGGCCTGGTTGAGGGTTGCTGTCTGACAGCTGAATGTCAGCCAAAGCCAGTCAAGTGTAGCTGAGAGACAGAGAGCTGTCACAAAGTTCCTGCAGCCTGGAGCACGGTGAGGGAGCTGAAACATGGTTCCGTCTCACTTTCTCCCTCATTGAATCCAAGCACCTTAAAAGATTTTCCACTGTATGTGTCAACTCTTGTTCTCTAAGCTGTTTCCCAGAACTGTCCTGCATTCAAATGATTGAACAAAAGATGCTAATGTTTAGCAAAGTGAATGTAAATTCCCTCTTTTCCCCTTTTCTGCCCAAGCAGATAGACATTCAACTCAAAGGAAACTTTGAAGGTTTACATCAAACAATTAGATTGCCTCCAAATTTAGCTTATAATAGAATCCTTTTCTCAAGAGAGTATAGAAATTGAAAATTTAAGCAGGAGAATAAGCAATGCGTCTTTCTCTGATACAGCAAATCTAGGTCAAGAGAACTAGGATTCCGGCCTGGGTGTCTTGTGGATGCACACTTGCCAAGATAACTGTCCTCTTGTCTTTTTGTCACAGGCTTCTTTCCTTTCCTTTCAGAGCAGCCTAAGGTGAAATGCCATAATGACACTCATCAGGTGGAGAAAGATAAACACAGAAAGGAACAGTGAGAATCTTTTTGAAACTTTGAACACTTTAGAAAGGAAAAATCAGAGAAAGTTAGAATTAAAGAATGAAATTTAAGCAATGTGAAATAAAAATAATTTTCAGAAAAGTTTAATATCAAATCATGTCTTCCTATTGGCTTTCTTTGGAATATGGGTTAGAAGCTGTGTATTCAGTCAAAAATAAGCAAATATATGGTATGGCTGTGATCTCCTGGTCACTAGTCAAGCCACTGGCTTCCGAGGTAAAGAACTCACCTGGCAATGCGGGAGATGTGGGTTCAGTCTCTCGGTCGGGAAGATCCCCTGGAGAAGGCCATGGCAACCCACTCCAGAATTCTTGCCTGGAGGATTCCATGGACAGAGAAGCCTGGCAGGGTACAGTCCATGGGTTGCAAAAGGTTTGGACATGACTTAGTGACTGAACAGCGGCAAGTCAAGCCACTGGTAATGCTGAAATAAACACAGATAAAATAGTCTCTGCCTCCAAGGAAGGAACACTCCATGCCAGCACTGACCGTGGTGACATACTGTGATGGTGGAGTCACGGCTGTTGAATGTGTAGAGGACGGTTAATGTGACTGAGGAACTAAATTTTAATTTTACATGAAATTCAGTTTTAGTTAATTTAAAATTAATTACCTATGGTCAGTGGCTACTACAATAAACAGCACAGGCTGAAGCACACAGCAGACTGTGCTGTTATAAAAGCAGCAGTGTGGGGTGTCTGGATAACGCCAAGAAGGGACTTGTAACCCAACTGTAGGGAGGCTGGATTCAGGGAAGGTTTGAGGGCAAGGTGATACCTGAGGTGAGTTGTGAAAACCCAATGAAGAAAGTCTCCTTTTAAATAGAAAAAGCCTCCCTTTAAATAGAAAAAACTGCTTGAAGAAGAGAGTCTGAGATAGGAGAAGGCAGGGCTTGCTTCAGGATCAGCGTTTTGATCAGTTTCATGGGCAAAGGCGTCTGTGGGAGATTACCTAAACATAATGGTAGCCTCCAAGGACTCTAGCAGGCAGGTTATTCCCGAACTCACAGAACAGGAGGTCTCACAGATGAAATTAGGATCCTCAAATGACATGGTTTAGCAAATCAGTCTAAAACACACAGCAAGAAGAAGATGGTAGGGAGGCAGCAGGCGGACAGACCCTGCTCTCCGGTTCCTTGCTCGTAAGGTGTTCAAATGGCCTCTCTCAGCTGCATCCGCCTTCTCCACGTGAGGTCACGGGACCAAGGTGGAGCACTGAGAGAGCAGCATTAGGTGACTGAAGATGCCTCGGTCCACTTATCCACGCTTGTCTTGAGAAATACTCCTGGCCAGTATCTCTGTAGCTTGCCACTTAGGCAGCTGGACAGCTTTGGGTTTTCTCTGTAGCTCTGGGGGCAATTTGCCTGTGTTCTGTGCTTCAGTTGTGTCTGACTCTTTGCAACCCTATGGACTGTAGCTCACCAGGCTCCTCTGTCCATAGGATTCTCCAGGCAAGAATACTGGAGTGGCTTGCCGTTTCCTTCTTCAGGGGATCTTCCCAACCCAGGCATCAAACCCACCTCTCCTGTGTCTCCTGCATTGGCAGACAGATTCTTTATTGGCTGAGCCATCAGGAGCAATTTGAGGCTGATATTAACGTGGAGGTGATGCATATCTCCCTCTTTCTTGTTTGTCTGGGAGTAGCCTGTCCTGCAGGGGACCAAATAATACCTTTTCCTATCATATAGATTCTGCCTCTTATCTCACACTACTGGCTGATTCATTCTCTATGCTTAACACTTGTTATGAGTTACATCTGTCCTATTTTTTCTTGTCTTCAAGAGAAAATTTGAATATTCTCAGATAATAAGTAAATATACAATAAAGTAGAGGTCAAGTAGAAAAAAAGAGAGAAGTCTAAAGGAATGGCTTGCTTAGAAAAATTAAAAGTGCATTTGTTGACTAGAGAAAAGTGACGAGACACTTGTATAACAGATGAACAATTTTAGAAAAGAGCTTTAAAACTTTTGTCAGAATCGTTCTCTTGTGGCTACCCTAACCTGAGTTGCGTTTCAGACAAATCAAGGCCTTTGTGAAGAAGTGGTGTGCAGGCTCTTGGGCAGTTTATGTGACTGAGAGCCTTGGTGATGGTTGAAGGACAAGTAGAGGTTTTGTGGGCAGGTGGTCAGAGGAGGTGACAAGAAGTAGAGAATGCAGTGTAGGTCTTCTCCTCTGTGCGGGCCTATGGACTGGCTGCTGGTCTCCGAGAAAAAATGCCTACAGGTGGAAGCTGAAAGAAATGTTTTTATGACAGAGAGTGTGAGACACTGGGTTCCAGTCAGAGTTACCACAGGTTTCAGAGGGAAGAGTGGGTGTAGGGCTAGTCTGTGTAAAGATGGTGCCCACATGGCACAACGAGTCTCTCTAATAACGCTGGAGGCAGGGCCTGATGGAAGGATGTCAGACACTCAGCAACTTTTGACAGGGAGTTTGAGGTCATGTATGATTTGGTCAGGAAAGAACTAGGGAAATGTGACTCATTACTGGGACCTTGGTTGTGTCCATGGAACAATTAGTCTAGCAAACTCTAAGTACCATTGTCCATCAAAATGTAATACTACAAAACAGCAGTTGTGTGGTTATAGAGTATTGAACAAATTATAATTTGAGAACTGACTCCAAACACAGGTAGTCAAGGACAAGGTGAACTCTCTGCTGCTGCTGCTACTGCTGCTAAGTCACTTCAGTCGTGTCCGACTCTGTGCGACCCCATAGACGGCAGCCCACCAGGCTCCCCCGTCCCTGGGATTCTCCAGGCAAGAACACTGGAGTGTGTTGCCATTTCCTTCTCCAATGCATGAAAGTGAAAAGTGAAAGTGAAGTTGCTCAGTCGTGTCCGACCCTCAGTGACCCCATGAACTGCAGCCTTCCAGGCTCCTCTGTCCATGGGATTTTCCAGGCAGGAGTACTGGAGTGGGGTGCCATTGCCTTCTCCGGGTGAACTCTCTAAAGGCAGAGAATTTTGGTGTGTAATTCACTTCTGTATCCCAGTACCCTGAACAGTGTCTGACACTTTCTAGGCATTTTAGTTACATCTTTGATTTTATTCTTTTAATAGATCTATTAAAAGAATGATTGAATGGAGGTAATTTAAGGTCCTAATGCTATCTTGGGGAAAGTCTTATCATATGGAATTGGTCATGTAGGGAGTAGGTTCTTGAAATGGAATCCATAGCTCTATTATTTTGGAATTTTGTGGTTGCTGCATTACTCTCACAGTTCTATAAGATGTTCTCCCTAGAGATGGGTTTGGTTTGAGACTGCTGAAAATGGCCTGGTTCTATCAGAAGTAGCATTCCTGCCTATCGTGTAAAGGAAATGTCATTGCCAGCTAAGTGGTTTGTTTTGGAACGTATGCCCCAGTGCTTGTTGTGATTGGAAGGCATTCCACAGATGTGAACCCCAGATCACATGATCTGTCTTACATCTGAAGGGTTCCTCTCTCACGGAGAAACAGAGAGGCCACATTCTTTTAACTCAAGATAACCAGTCCCTCCAGAAAGGCCCAGCTGGGGCACTGGTCAAAGGGTCAGCGGCCCTGGGGAATATAGCACGGATCTCTTCGATCATCAGCAGGGGAATGAAGACTGTTTGCAACATTTCATGAAGAATGGCTAGGGATTTCAGGTTTGATTAAAGTGGAGTAACAAAGGAGCATAGTTTAAACCAGCCCTAGAAGGGAGGGGCAGGAAAAAATGGGTTTTGATTTTTAACATGTGAATTTATTGCTAATTTTGTTGAAATATGTGACTGACAGATACCATGTTAGTGAGATTAAGGAAAATCATCTCTTTCAAACAGCTTTCAATTTTAGATGTTTCTTTCTTCTTGTGCTCTTTTTTACCTGAGGGCATGGCCAGTATTTCTACTCAGAGAAAAACATACTGCTAAAAGGTCTAAGTTTATAGCTTCCAGATATTACTAAATTTTTGACATTGAATAAAAAAGGACTTATAACTTTAAGAGGAAATTCTTCAGTAATGAAAAAGTGGTCAGAAAACTTTTGCTTAATAGTTCCCAGAGAGAGTGTGACATGTGTGCGTTTTGACCACAGAAGTCGTAACTTGGCAGCGGGAAGTGCTGTTTGGAGTTAAATGAAGGCACACAGGTTGTAAGTAGCCACTCCACATGAGGAGCTATGCTTGTACAGAGGTGCGAGTTACTCGTGTGTGTGTGTACTTAATGTCAGATGGTGGATATGAGTTAGATAACTGGAAACGATGAAGGAAGAAAGTGTTCTCAGCTAAATTAAAATCCGATTTTCAAAACTTGCAAAAACACTTGGTTCATGACCTCCCCTCTGAGACCTTTAACAAACCAATTACATTTCATTTTGACCACACAGTTCAGAGTCCTAACTATACTAAAATATGGGTTTCAGTATGTATAAAATTAGTCTTTTTCAATAAAGCAGTTTTAGTTATAAAAGTGCTATAGATAATTGGAAAATTCAGAAGCTTAGGGAAAAAATTCCTGCAGTCTCAATACCTCACAACAAGTATCATATGTAATTTTGTGTATCTCATTTTCATTTATATATTCTTGCTCAAGGGTGGGCAGAAGCACAGCCTGTGAACCAAATCTACTTTCCATCTGTTTTTGTATAGCCTGTAAACTAAGAATGGTTTTTACATTTTTAAATGTTTAAAAAATGAATTAAAAAATAATATTTCATGATGTGAAAATTATGGTAAATTCAAATTTCAATGTTCATTAATGCAGTTTTATTGGAACATAGCCACACTAATTCATTTACATATATTATCTATAGTTGCTTTGGGGCTACAACAGCAGAGTTTAGTAGTTGCAACAGAGACATATGGCTTACAAAGCATGAAATATTTATCTGATCCTCAATAGAAAAAGGCTTCTGACCCCTGGTCAAGCCTCAGCATTTGTCTGTGTTCTACAATTATTTGTTAATATAACCATAAATTTTATAGCCTTATAATATTCCATCAAGTAGCTAAAGCTTACTTAAATGTACTTCTGTTATTGAATATCAGATTAATTCTAACTTTTGTCTGTTATTAATATTAAGAAACTAATCATAAATGGAATTGTTGGGTCAAATGGCATTAACTATTTCAAGACAGTTGCCAAGTTATAGTCCAAATGGTTCAATCAATTCGTACATCACTAGCAATTTGTGAATGCCTGTTTTTTAATGCCTTCACGAACATCAATTATCACAATTTTTAAATTGAATTTTGATTGGTAATAAACATCTCATTTCCCTTACATTTTTGATTACTATTGGCAGTTACCATTTTTCCCATTTGTTTGTTAATCAGTTGTATTTTGACTTTTGTGAACTGCCAGTTTAAAACCTTTGATTGTGATTCAGTAGTTTTAAAGATAGAAAAACACAGAAAGAAAATATTTTGGACTTTCAAAGCTTTTCCCTATAATACATTCTCCAGTTTATTCCCCTTTTCTATAAATAATTAGCAGTTTCTGTGATTCTCTTTCCAGAAAGAAGAAAAGATATGTATACATGTTTGTGTTTATACTGTTTTTTTGGCTGTTCTGTGCAACATGTGGGATCTCAGTTCCCCAATCAGCGATTGAACCAAGCTCCTTATAGTGGAAGCACAAAGTCCTAACCACTGGACTGCCAGGGAATTCCTGTCTGTACTTATTTATGTATTTTTTCATACAAATGAGTTCTTTCTCTTTATACACACACACAGACATGTGCAGGCATGCATGTGCATGCACATGAGCATGCACTGTTTTGAATCTTCTTTCACTTGGATGTATTTCTATATCAGTATTTGCATATTTACATCAGTTTTCAAAATTGTTGTATGATACGATTGTATCATACTTCACTTAACACTTCAGTTTCATTTTAAAAGTGTTTTTCTAAAAGAATTCTTTGATGAATGGGTCTGGATGCTCATCTTGGTGAGCGTCTGTGGGTGTACCCATAGAAGAAATGTCTGACAGTTTTGTCTTCCCAAAAGTTGGCACCAGAGTACAGCCCAGCCTTTGTGGTGGGAACTTGCCTGTTTCCCTCTCTTAGCCCTGGGTTTCATCAGACATCTAAATTTTTGGCTATTTTATAGGCAGAAAGTAAGCGTTCATTGTCACATTTTGTGTTGCGTTTCTTTAATTGTGAATGAGGTTTACCTCTTTTTTTTTCATATGATTAGTGGTTATTGTATTTCTCTGCCCTCCACCAAGCAGCCAATATATATCTGAGGTGGAGGCCGTCAGTGGTTTCCTGACCTCTTTTCTCATTCTTTCTTTGTAATTGAACCTCTGACTCTTACCCAGGCCATTCAGGGGCAGAGGGACGCTGTGTTTTTCAGACTCCCCTGAAATTAAGCTAGCCACATGACTAAATTCTAGCCAATGGGGTGTAAGCAGAAGTACTCTGATTTTAGGAGGTGTTTTCAAATGTAAGTGAGATCTTCTCCTTTACTGTCCTTCTTTCTTCTGGCTAGAATGCAGACATAATGGCTGGAACTTGAGCAACCATTTCGGATCCTGGAGGTGGAAGCCACATAGTGAGACTGTGGAACCCAAGGTAGCAGCAGTCTGGATTCCTGGTAGCTTCACATAGCTATATCAGAGAGAAGTAAACTTCTGTCTTGTTAAAGCCACTGACATTTTGAGTTTCCTGTTACAGCTGAATCCAGTATTAATAAATGCACTATCCAGAGCCTATTTTCTAATTAGGTTCTTCTTTTTCTTGATTTTCATAAGTTTTTTGTAATTTAAGAAAACTACCCTATGGCTATCATGTGTGTTGCATATATTTTATTAGCTTTTCATTTCAGTTTTGCAATGGCAATTTTATATTAAGTTTATTTATTCAATTAATTAAGCATAAGTTTTTATCCAATTTTTGTCCCTTTTTAATATACATGAGTGTATGGATATATTTACTTTTCACATTCTCTCTGATTGTTTGAAAAATTTATATTCTTAAGATCCAGGGGGATAATTGTCTTTTTTCAATTTTCTGGCCATTTCTAGTATTCTCTGCTGTCAGGTGTATCAGAATTGCCGGGAAAGGAGCTGGGAGCACAGGGGTGTGAAAGAACATAAGAAAAGAAAGAACAAAAGCCATTTGGGAAAATTCTTTGACTCTTTTTCCAACCTCAATCATGTCAGGAAATCTAAACATCCAAGAGAAGAAAATGGGAATTGTTATCTTGTCAGGCACAAGACATCTTTAAAGCAATTTAAAATTAAAGTTTAGTTATAGTGTAATTTAAAACTTCAGCACTGAGTGTAATCTCTGAATGTAACAACATGTAAGCTTCTTTGGTGAAAGGGCTAGAACTTTCATTTTATGTAAATGTCATAAAATCTATTCATTTACTCCAGTACTGTGGATATTCAAGTGGACTATAAGAAACCATATTATCAAAAAGAGAAACATCTATTTTTAACCTGTAGTACAATCTACGTGCTTTTCTTTTCCACTTTCACAGAGATTTGTTGAGCGCTTACTGTCTTTATGAAATAGCTCTGGTTATGAATAAGCCTGAGGGTGTGTCTTCTTTGGGTGATGTGATAAGGTGGTGGCCAGGCATAAGGGGAGAAGAATCATGGATCAAGAGTCGGATCCCTTTGCACCACTTAACAAGCTGTGCAACGTGGAGCAGTGCTTGCCACTGTTGTGATCCTTGGTTCTTTGACTATAAAATGAAGAGTAGTAGTACCTTCCCATTGAGTGGCTATGAGAATTGAGATAATGACTATAAAGCTAAACCTAGCACAGTGCCTGACATTTATGTTCTTACATGTTAGTTCAAAATTTGGAATTTATTATCACTTGAGAAGAGTAGAAAGAGAGGCGAAGGGGAGCTACTGTATGTTATGCTTTTTTAGTATATTATTTCATTTAATCCTTGTAACAGCTCCACGAAGGATTAGTCTTCATATATAATGGATAAGATAAAGGCTCACATAGGTTAAGAAACATGTCTTAGATCACATAGTGAGTACACGGCAGACTCAGAACCCGAGGCCTCTTCAGCTTCAAAGCCTGAATTTTTTCCAGTGCATTGTGATACTTTTAATTGTGACATAATCTGTATATATGTGAAATAACCAAATATAAAATATAAAGCCAAAATCATGAAATAATAACATGAGTGGCTTGTTTATTCATTCATCAGTTGGAAATCTTATTTTCAGATACTCTTTTAAGTGCTAGGAATACAAAGTCATGATTCCATTACCCTAGGTGCTCATAGTTTTCTGGGGAGATGAATGAATACAATTAAGTGAAAACTGAAAAGTAAATGTTCACAAAGGAATGCCGACATGTGATTGAATGTAGCAGCTCACAGCAGTTGGGGAAGTGTGTGGCAATGAGCTGAAAAGGGCTTACAAGGAGGGGAACCTTGGCAGAGTCTGAAAGGTAGAGAAGGCACACTCATCCCACAAAGGATAGAGGTGTATACCAGACAGTGAACAGACTGGAGGCAGGTGTGAGCTATGGAACAACTTATTTCCTGACTCACAAGTCCATGTAAAGTGAAGTGAAGTGAAAGTCGCTCACTCGTGTCCGACTCTTTGCGACCTCATGGACGGAATTCTCTAGGCCAGAATACTGGAGTAGGTAGCCTCTCCCTTCTCCAGCAGATCTTCCCGACCCAGGAATTGAGCTGGGGTCTTCTGCATTGCAGATGGATTCCTTACCAATTGAGCTATCAGGGAAGCCTCAAGCCTATGTAATAATCTGCAAGTCCATGTAAGCAGATTATAGAGTACAAGTGAGGAAATGCTAGACGAGCTGGGTAGGGAAACAATGTGCTTGTGAACCAGGCTGTAAACAACTGCAGGGTCACATGGCAAAGAGCATGCTTATAAGGAAGGCATAATCCAATTAATCTACCACATTAACCAAGTCGTTGAGGCTGAAACTGAACCAGGCTGACTTCAGAACTCTGGCTTTTGAACGAATGTGAACTGTCTGCTTGAGGAGTAAATTGCTGTGATGTGAATCGAGTTGGTTATTAGTATCTTCTACCTCTCTTTTCTGATTTGTTTCTCCCTCTATGATTGCCCTTCCTTTTTGATCTCTAGGTGTCTAAACTTCTCACATTGTGTTCTCTCTCTCTGGAGACTCTTTTACAGGGCCCTGCTGACTCACATATCCCCACCTAGCCTATCTTGTTAGTGAACTAAAGATGAAACTGGTCTGTACTCAGGTTGTAATAACTTATGGAGGGAGGAATGTGTAAAATATTTCTACAGGTTTGGTATTGGTAACTCAAAGTTATAATTGATGACTCCAAGGAATAAATATTTAATGATGTGCTAGCAGGGGTGTATATATATATATAGCAAGTATATGTGTGTAGCTATATTTATCAGGTATATGTATATGTGTGTGTGGTTGAATGAATAAACAGATAGATAGACAGATATCTGAGGAGCATAACTAAGCATTCCACAAGAGAAAACTATACATGTAATTATTGTCAAATCTGACTGTATAAACTGTAGAATCCCTATGAGGCCTAATGGCAAAAGTGGAAAATAGGTAAAATTTGGTTAACTAACTTGAAGCATTCAGAAGGAAGAAAATTCTGTGTTCTGATTACTAAGACTCTAGTGATAAGAACGTATTAGGAGCTAAAGTAGAAATGGCAAGGGAGCCTCTTCATAAGGCCCTCTTGTGGGTACTTTGATTCCTTCATCAGTTTATGTAGAGCTGCGTACTCTACTTAAAATCAGTCAATAATTTACAGAGCTTAAAACATCATCATGGAGGTCGAAGTAATAAAAAATGTATCACAGAATTTAGTTGAATGTAGCCACCTCATCTAAACTATGGCTAATTTTATTATCTATTTGGCTTTTTTAAAGAATCATCTGCAGTATGTATTCCTTCCCCTTAAGAGTGGCCCATCTATATCCTCTCAAAATCTGAAGAATTATGTTTAGGAACTTTGATTTATGGGTTAATGGTATTCACAAAAGTTAGGTGTTAGCCTTACGCCATACATCATCATGGGTTGGAATCATGGTGGACATGTAGAACTTCAGAGCTAGGAAGAGTCCTGTTGTTCAGTTACTAAGTCATATCCAACTCTTTGCAACCCCATGAATTGTAGCACTCTTAGCTTCCCTGTCCTTCACTATCTCCTGGAGCTGGCTCAGACTCATGTCCATTGAGTCAGTAATGCCATCCAACCATCTCATCCTCTCTTGCCCCCTTCACCTCCTGTCCTCAGTCTTTCCCAGCATTTGGATTTCTTCCTGTGAGTCAGCTCTTTGTACCAGATGGCCAAAGTATTGGAGCTTCAGCTTCAGCATCAGTCCTTCCAATCAATATTCAGGGTTGATTTCCTTTAAGATTGACTGATTTGGTCTCCTTGCAGTCTAAGGGACTCTCAAAAGTCTTCTCCTGCACCACAGTTCAAAAGCATCAATTCTTTGATGCTAGGCCTTCTTTATGGGCCAACTCTCACGTCCATACATGATGACTCTGGACCTTTGTCGGCAAAGTGATGTCCCTGTTTTTTAATACTTTGTCTAGGTTTGTCATAGCTTTTCTTCCAAGGTTAATTTCATGGCTGCAGTCATCATCCATCATGATTTTGGAGGCCAAGAAAATAAAATCTGTCACTGTTTCCACTTTCCTCCCAACCTATTTGCCATGAAGTAATGGGACCAGATGCCGTGATCTTAGTTTTTTGGATGTTGCATTTTAAGTCAGCTTTCTCCCTCTCCCCTTTCACTCTCATCAAGAGGCTCTTCAGTTCCTCTTCACTTTCTGCCATTAGAATGGTATCGTCTGCTCTTCATTTTTTTAGGCAAAGGAAGTGAGAGCTAGGACTACTAATTCACTCACCTAAATGACACAGCCGAATTGTAACAGAACTGGGAAGGAAAAATATAGTCTTCTGATCTCTAGTCCAATACTCCTTTCACCATACTATTTGCCTGGCATAATCTCCTTGCAATACTATTCAGGCTTACTAAATTAAATCAGTCCTCATTTTTTATACTACTAGATTCTGGAAGACTTAACTTTATCGTAAATGCTGCACAGGAGACAGATGGCTTAGAGACAGTCATTGTTTTAGAAGCCTTGGTCTGCAAAGTGACTTTGATACATAGACAGTTTAGTCATTATCTTATTATTACACTAGTGCTATATTTATTTTTGTTGTTAAAAAACGCCCTTACTGGTGTGAAATGATACCTCATTGTGGTTTTGATTTGCATTTCTCTGATGATGAGTGATGTTGAGCATNTGTCATTTGTAACTTGTTATCACTTTTCAAGTCTGGACATAGGTTTCAGCCCAGTTTGATTTATATGATATTACCTCTCTATATTATTTACATTTCTATTCTTTTAATGAGGGTATATTGAAATTAAGTCAAATAATTCTCTATTAAATATTAAAATTGTTTATTGTGGTGTAAAAAAAAAAACGCCCTTAGAAAATGGAGATATTAAAGTCTTGAAAAATGGTTAATGGACATGTCTAATTACAATATTTCATAAGATTTTTAAAATACAGAAATTTAGTAGACACATTTTGTATTGTGAATATATATTTAACTAATGGACTATAACAGCTCAAATAGAATCATTTACAGCTTATTAAGTAAATAAAAGTGCCTCCATAAAGATTCACATGACACCTAGCTTTTATTTCAGGTAGCTAATTTCTTTTTAAAAAATTGCCTAAATTTTGATTTACATGAGAGACTATCAGAACACCTCAGCAGTTTAAAAAGTAGCTTAAATGACCACACATTTAAAATATAATATCAGATGGTGAATATTAACTTTTAATGGTCTCTGATAAAAAGTTATTTAACTGCCTCTACTCTCTGTGTTGTATTAAAAGTGTTATGACATATTTCTGAATATTATTTACAACATATTTACTTGTTATTTTAATATCATATTTTCAAATCAAGGTCTCACCAGAATTTTTGCTAGTTTGTTTTTAAGCTATTAAGTGACTTAAAATCAAATTTTATTGTATTTCATGGAAAAGATTATTTTCTAGCAATGTATGCAGTATAGCACATGACCTCAGTAACAGAAAAACAATTATTTTCATTTACACAAAAGTAAGTCTGTTTACTTGATGGAGGGTTTGTCTTTCGATGGGTGCAAATCTTCAAAGAAATCTCTTCTTTTTCTCCATTAAAAAAATCTTAATTGGAGGATAATTGCTTTACAATATCGTGTTGGTTTTTGCCACACCACAGCATGAATCAGCCATAAATATATATATATATATGTCCCCTTCCTCTTGAACCCCCTCCGACTGTCACCCCATCCCACCCCTCTCGGTGTCACAGAGCACCAGATAGAGATGCAGGCCTAGGGAACAGGCTTGTGGACTCAGCTGGGGAAGGAGAGGGTGGGGGGCAAATTGAGAGAGTAGTCTTGAAACATATGCATTACCATATGTAAGATAGATAGCCAGTGGGAATTTGCTGTATGATACAGAAATCTCTTTTTAATGTTGTTTCCCATGTTTAGGATGTATTATTTCTTTAGTGTTTCAAATCAGAATCTCAGGTACACAAAAAGTGAGACCCTGGTTTGAAATACCAAAGACTTACTCAATACCCCATTTCAAGGTTATTTCACCAAAAAATTTATATTAGAAATAGAAAACGCTTTCAGGCAACATGATGGGAAATAGACATAAGAAAAAGTAAGAGTATAAAAAGTGGAAGAGGCGCCCCTTTGTAGAGTTTAAAATCCACTGAATGCATTAAGGGGAAGTGAGCAGTTGAAGACCTTTCCTAAAGGATAACCTTCCTCATGTGTCATGTGACGGACTCATAAGAACAGAAGAGGAAATTTCAAGTACAGAATATGGATTTGAGTAAGATATATCTAACAGGAGTGGTTGGTCAGTTTGGCACAGTTATCTTTCTTTAGTCTAAAGCATCAAGGAGGAGATTTTCTCAGAGAGTAGCTGAGCTTCCTTGGTCTGATTCTGCACATATACAGTTTTCTTAAACCAGAACCTGAAGTATAAAGATGTAACAAGAAACTTGTTGAAGGCTTGCCTGCCAATACTCTTTGATCATAATAAATAGTACAATTGCTCTGAGTTTTATCATGAAGAGAATCAGCCCCACCATCTCCTGCTCTTCCATTGTCCCTCTTACCCCCAGGTCTGGCAGAATCAGTTAGCAGATGGCATTGTAGTCTTTACAGCAGCAAAATCGATCAAATAATAATGCTGCCAATTCAGACGCAGGGCTAAAAAAAATCACCAAAGATGGTTCTAGCAGCAGGAAAAGTGCAGGAATCTATACCTCTAGCCTCTGATGTAATGAGATGCCTCTGTTCTGGTTCTGAACTGATCTGGTCACCCATTAAGGTTGTGCAAGTGAAATCTCATCAGCGCTTCTAAGCAGGGTCAACACATGACCTTGGGAGTTCTTTTCTTTCAGCAAGGATAAGCTAAATCCTCTCCTTCATAAAGCCATTTGAGTGGCCATTTTAGGTGTTTTTTTTTTTTTCTTTTTAACTTCCAGCAGAAAAAGAGATGATTTCCGTCAGCTGTAGGCTTGCAGTGGAGAATCAAGAAATCAAAAGAACGGAGATCAAAGAAAATTGCTGAACTAGGTGTTAGATGCAGCCATTGATTTTTCTCCAGTTGTAGTTTTTAAAAAAATCCACAAAAATGGTAACGCATACAACAGTTGAATTTCTAATATGTTTCTGAAGCCAGAGATTACTTCCTTCATGCTTTCACATGTAGAAGTGGTTTTATATAATATGACATAATAAAGTAGATCCTTAGCATTCATGCTGTTTTGCTGTCAAAACCTTAAGAGAATCTACCAAAAAGATGTTTTGTTATTAAAACCTCTGCAATATAAATGTGTTTTTNGTTTCTGAAGCCAGAGATTACTTCCTTCATGCTTTCACATGTAGAAGTGGTTTTATATAATATGACATAATAAAGTAGATCCTTAGCATTCATGCTGTTTTGCTGTCAAAACCTTAAGAGAATCTACCAAAAAGATGTTTTGTTATTAAAACCTCTGCAATATAAATGTGTTTTTTAATGGAGACACTTAGGACTAGACTTATTATTTCAGCAACATTTATTTACTGGGAATCTGGAAAATTCTGACATAAAATTGATTGCTGTTTTTCTCCTATCTATAAATGACATAAAGTAACACCTATCTGCTTTACTAGTAAGACTTCATTTATGTTAAGGGTTAATTACTGTTTACTGCTGTTACTTAAGACTTAAATGTATAGCTTCAACAAAATATTAATTATGTTTTTAAGTATTTCATGAGTGTGTGGGTTTCTTAAGTTTGATTTCCGACAGTTTCTGGGTAGCAGTAATGTTTTAAAATATGTGACAAACTGTTTTCATGTTGCATTCCCATATCTTGATATATGATTTCCAAATGCTTATAATAGAACAGCCGTCATTAAAACAGGGTGGTGGCAGTATTATTTAAGGTAAAGACAAATAGTTCATTTCATTGGCATTTTATATGTTGGTATGCTATTTTCTATAGGGTGCAAGGATTGACTTGTTTTTCTTTGTGCTGTATTGTTCAATTAAATAAGTCGGGCTGATAACTTAAACACACAAATATTCATAGTTATGAATTTTCTAAGCAGTCTAATCTCCCAATTATATAGCATATATTATAAAGGGCTTCCCAGGTGAACTTAG
Organism: Neotragus pygmaeus; assembly: GCA_006410875.1. Taxonomy (NCBI): domain Eukaryota; kingdom Metazoa; phylum Chordata; class Mammalia; order Artiodactyla; family Bovidae; genus Neotragus; species Neotragus pygmaeus. The sequence goes on along the minus strand of SJYV01012602.1, from coordinate 20,385 downwards.
TGGTAAAGAATCCGCCTGCCAGTGCAGGAGAAGCAGGTTCAATTCCTGGATCAGAAATATCCCCTGGAGGGAAATGGCAACCCATTCCAATATTCTTGCCTGGAAAATCCCCTGGACAGAGGAGCCTGGTGGGCTACAGTCCAGAGGGTCGCAGAGAGTCAGACACAACTGAACGACTCAGCACACACACACGTAGAGCATAGTGAAATAAACATTATTATTAAAATTGGTTTCTATAATTTGCCAGTGGATGGAAGAAGAGGCAAAAATACCTGATTGTACTGACTTTTTGATTCAATAACTTGATAAAAGTTTTCTACAAAGTTTTAGTGTTTAGCCCAATTCCTGATGTCCTGGCAAGTTTATGATGTAGAACAAATGAGGTTCAATCACAACTTGGAAAATAATTTAATATTTATGTATTGTCATATAGATTATGTAAAGCGCCGTTTCCACCCCATTTCATGTTATGATTCTTAGTCCACTTCTCTGTTTATGGGTTTAGACTCTGTCTGAGTTTTCAGTTCTATGTTTATTGTTCTCTTCTTTTTGTATCATAGACAGGATCACGGGACCATTCAAATCTTTCCATTCCTTCAAGAGCCGCTCTTCCTGCTGACACAATTGATGTTGGGGATTTTTTGCCATTGAAAGCTGAACTTGACACAACTTACACTTTCTTAAAGGAAACACTTAAAAATCCTGCGCCCCTGGCATCATCTCACTCGTCTCCAGCGACAATGTCTGCTACTGCCAAGCGACCAGCTCAGATTGGATTATGACTTTATGAAATAAAAAGCATGCAGGAAGAGTGAACAGTACAATTAAAATTGTTTTGATGGGGGATTTTCTTATCAGTTGAATTTTGTTTCAGCTCAAGTGGCTATGGGTTTTTAAAAATTGTGTCATATCTCGATGTGTTCAGGTATCTATGTCTCCTCGAATAATGAAATAACCAACTTTTTTTCCCCTCTAAGTTTTATTTATTATCACAGTTACTCATTTTTATGTAACATATTTTTAAATGTTAAAGAATGACACATTTTAGGTAATTTCCTTCAGACTTAAAAAAATCAATAAGCCATTTTAGTCTCTATCTATCAAAGTTGTTTCATACTTGTCTATTTTAAAGCAGGACTGCAATACTTTAATAGGATTGAGAGAGCTATTTGAAATGTATGCCAATGATTCCTGTCATTTCATGGCAGCCCTGCCATGGTTCACTGAGCCCCCTCTTCTCTCTTGTCAGCTCAACTGAAGACAAGCATTTAGTTGCAAACTTTAAGCAGGTTGTGCAAAACAGAAATGATGTGACTGCATCTCCTCCTGCACAATAATGTCACTCCTGGTCAATGTGAGAAGGTCAGGTTGCTCCTTGTAAAGCTACATGATACCACTTGCCCATTTGAACAAGTTAAGTTAACTGCTGCATCTGGTCCCTGCAGGCATTGAAAACGCCTCCTTTTTAGCAAGCCTGCTTTTGAGAAGAAAGTCGAGCACTTGTGCTGGGAAGATGTCTGTGGTGCTTTTAGGCACTTTTTAAGGACAGTTCCCACACCAGTACAGCAGGTAACATATTTAGAATAAGCTGAAAAACTTCAAGGTAATGGCTGTTTTGACCTTCAAAATAGAATCCTTTTTTGTTTCTGTGGTTGGTAGGACCCAAGAGTGACGCCCATCTTTGATGCTGACAGAATTTAAAACAAGGCCATTGCCCTGCATTTTCTGCCTTGTAGCACACAAAAGTAAAATTGTATGTCAGGCCGAGATGTCGGGGAGCTGACAAGATGCCCCAGTGACATTTCAGCTAGAAAGAGCAAGTGTCTTGCAACCAAGTGGTCAAATATCAAATAATAGGTCAAGCAAGAAGGAACTGAGTTCTAACCACAAAGAGGTTTCTGGGAACTTACTTGACAAGCTTTTGGGTGCTTTGTGGCTTGACAAAGTGATGTTCTGTTAGGTATCGCTAGACAGACTGTTCTTTACCGCCTTCAGAAGATCAGACATTGACATTGATTAAACTCTTTAACCCTTAAAGGTTAAACCTTTGCAGTTTGCATCATAGTAAGTGAAGAACAAAAGGCTATTTGTAATACGTTATTTGTTTTTGTTTTAATCATTTAACTCCCCAGTGATATTAACTTCTGATGTGAACTGTACTTTCTGACAAAGAGTTTTGATACAAAAATCCATATTTTATATTATGTTTCATTATGGAATTTCATTAAGGATACATTAGAAAATAACAGTATGTATTATGGAATCTATATTGTCTTAACTTTACAGTGACATTTGATTCAAATATACCCAATTTTTAAGAACTTATTAATTGGCCTTGGTAAATAAAATTGTAAATAAAATTTACATATTAGCCAAATCAACCAAGTGATTTACACCATCTGAGATAACACAGCACTATTATTGTCATACTGTGTATTCTCATAGTACTGGGCCAATATAATAAGCTTTATACAAATCTTTAGAAAGCTATTTCTATGAAAAATAACATCTTTAACCAAATTTCTCTAAATTTTTTCCTTGGAGTTCTTTTTATTAACCATTCTGGGTTTTGCATATTAAAGAACATGCCCTGTGTAATGTAGTNAGCTTTATACAAATCTTTAGAAAGCTATTTCTATGAAAAATAACATCTTTAACCAAATTTCTCTAAATTTTTTCCTTGGAGTTCTTTTTATTAACCATTCTGGGTTTTGAATATTAAAGAACATGCCCTGTGTAATGTAGTATAACATGTATGAAATTCAACTTGCAAATTTATTATAACAGAAAATGCTGTTGTTTTTATACAGATCATAAAATAATTTCTGCATGTTTCAAAGTACTTTCTTTTGCCGTTCCATATAATAATTAAGATATTGGCAATATAGGTATCAAATATGGTTCATATGACATCATTGAGCTACCAGTTCTCACACTGTAGAAAAACAATGTCACCTTAAATCACGTATATGTCTGGTGTGTGTATGTTTGTGTTAAATCTGTTTCCATATCCTAGTAATTAAAGGGGAAGGAGCACCTTTGTAAATTTTGCCTTGGACAGACCTTGGTCTTCTTGCCTTAATTTTACAGTCTGTTAATGGGATAACACCAGAAATAAATGTATATGTCTCTCCATTTATGTGAGTATCTGATTTTATAGATAAACTTTATATAATTAATTCTGAACTATAAATTCAAAAAGATTATTAAATCAAATCAAAGCATGTCACATTTATATCCAACTAGATGCTAAAGGCCATAGAGACTGAAGGATGAGCCTTCTGAGCAATCATTAGTATTCACTACCAAATATAGTAATTTTTATACCATATGCTTTTTTCCCCAGAAGTCAGACCCAGCAGGAGGAGAAGATTTAATGACATATCCTATGGAGATCTGAGAAACTCTAGACTGCTTCCAAGCACCTCAGTGACCAATCGCTGCATATTTGAGATCTGTGTTGTGTTGACGAGGATGGTTGCTCTATCAGCTTCTTTACTTCCTTAAGAATGATGTATAAAGTAGACTTTTCTCAGGAGGACAACTTCAAATATTTTTGGAAGGGAAGAGAATTTTTACTTTACCCTTTAGTATGTAGATTTTCTTACCTTCTGTGATCTAGAAAAATACTGTATCGTCCATCACTATCAAAGGGATTCTTAAAGTTATTGTTTTGGCACCTAAATCATGCTTACTTATTGAGATTTTTTTGCCAGCATGTTTAACATAAACATTTTAGACTGATGTAATATGAATGCAAAGAGGTGTACGAAGTTGAGAGAATTGCCAGAAAGTGAAAGTTGCTCAGTCGTGTCCGACTCTTTGTGACCCCATGGACTGTAGTCCATGGAATTCTCCAGGCCAGAATACTGGAGTAGATAGCCTTTCCCTTCTCCAGGGGATCTTCCCAACCCAGGAATCGAGCTGGGGTCTCCTACGTTGCAGGCGGATTCTCTACCAACTCAGTTATCAGGGAAGCCAATTCAGATAACTGCCAATTCAGTGATGATTTAAAGACAAAGGTAAATAGCCTCTTAAACAGTAGAATGATAACTTTACCAAATGTCTAACTTTACTAAACTTGGCAACACTATTTATCTCACATTTATAATGTCTGTTATCAAGTGCTCAATGAGAGCATTACTATTTTCATGTTACTTTATTTACCAGTTAGAGGTGACTTCCGTGGCAATCCAGTAGTTAAGATTCTGCACTTCCACTGCAGGAGGTGTGAGTTTGATCCTTGGTTAGGGAGCTGAGATCCCCCAGCATGTGGCACTGCCCCCCCCCACAAAAGTATATTTACAAGTTACATCTGAATTCATTCTATAGACAATACTAAACAATGGTAAATCGATCTTGTTTTACTATGCACTTTTTATACACTACTTTTTAAATATAAAAAGTGGAAAGTAACTGATATTTGTTGAGCAACTATTCTATGCCAGCTATTATAGCAAAACTCTAATGTTCTCACATTAAACCTCTTGGGTATTTCCATTATCATCTTATAGATGAATAACTGAGCATCTAAAATGTTAAGCATTTGACTACCCAAGATCACACAGAACCTAGTAATTACTAAGTCCAGAGCTATAACTCCAAAGCCCACGTTACTTCTGCTTTGCTAGACCTGACTTCAAGAAATTAGCAGTTTTTAAAGAGGACAACATTTTTTTTAAAATTTCATGACTAGTTAGGAATAATTTTCAGAAGTGTGTTTTGGTATGAAATCTAGATCATTTATCCATTGATTGGATAAAACATACCCCCTCCCTCCTTATGACTAGTAATGTGAAGAAGAGTAACATTTATCCTTACCTTTCAAAGGACCCAGCACCATTTGTTTTGTTTCCCAGTGTCTCTAACTTGGGCTCAGAGACCGCACAAATGCTCTTAGGACAGACCCTCAGTTGAAAGCTATTGATGGTAAGCCAGCCTGACCAAGCTGTAACTTCCCAGTGGAAAATAATGGCATATGCTGAATAAAGCTGATCAAGAAAGCATTAACTTGTATATCTCCTAGGATGGAGATGGAGATTTTAAAAGATGTTTTTTGAACTGATGTCATAGACTGAATAATGACCCCAAAGATGTCCCTGTCTAATCCCTGGAACCGTAATTTACATGGTAACAGGGATTTTGTGGGTGTGATTAAGGATCTTGAGATGGGGAGATAATCCTGGGTAAGCTGGGTAATGCAGTCACAAATGTCCCTGTGGGAGAGCGAGGCAAAAGTTGATTTGACTACAGAGAGGAAAAGGTGATATGATAATGGAAGCAGAGATTCAGGGGATGCCCTTTTAAGGTGAAGGATGTGACTGTGGGCTGAGGATACAGGTGCTACTAGAAGCTAATATAGGCCAAGAAACAGACTTACCTGTCAAGGGTCTAGAAAGGTAAGAGAATTAACTCGTGTTGTTTTAAGCCACAGTTGTAGCCCACCAGGCTCCTCTGTCCATAGAATTCTCCAGGCAAGAATACTGGAGTGGGTGGCCATTCCCTTCTCCAGGGGATCTTCCTGACCCAGAAATCAAGCCTGGGTCTCATGCATTGCAGGAGGATTCTTTACTGTCTGAGCCATTAGGGAAGCCTTTTAAGCCACAAATGTGTAGTAATTTGTTACAGCAGCCATGGGAAACTAAAACAACCAGTAAACTTTAATGTTTTTTGAAAAGATTCATGCATTGATCTTTTAATATTTTCTAACAAAAATAATNACTGTCTGAGCCATTAGGGAAGCCTTTTAAGCCACAAATGTGTAGTAATTTGTTACAGCAGCCATGGGAAACTAAAACAACCAGTAAACTTTAATGTTTTTTGAAAAGATTCATGCATTGATCTTTTAATATTTTCTAACAAAAATAATTTCTTAAGTTATTCTGATAAGTTGCTTTCATAATTGAAATTCACATATTTTTGGGTTTCCATTTTATATTCCTGGCTTCTGAATACAATAAACAGTGATTGTCTAGCTGGGACATTTAGTCACTTTTCTATTGCCATCATTTTTGATAGTTTTTAAATTAACTTGTGACTTCAGTATGTATTTTAATGTTCATAGCTTTAAAAAGGTATCATGCTTTAAAAAGGTATGAGGGTCTATTGTTTTAATTTGGTTCCCTTTTTGTTGGCATATTTCTATAGCTTTTTTACAAAAGAAATTCAAACTTGAAAAACTTTATCTTAATTGTAGCTTAAAATAATGATTCAGAATTTATAAATCGTATCTAAAATGCACCAGAGCATTTTTTCTTTACTGTTTACCCATGAGTTCAATNTTGTTGGCATATTTCTATAGCTTTTTTACAAAAGAAATTCAAACTTGAAAAACTTTATCTTAATTGTAGCTTAAAATAATGATTCAGAATTTATAAATCGTATCTAAAATGCACCAGAGCATTTTTTCTTTACTGTTTACCCATGAGTTCAATCTATGTCCCTAGTCATTTATCCATTTTTTAAATTACAACTGAAGTGAAGAAAATTTTAATAATTTCCACACAATGAAATCTTCAAAAAGTTTTATTGTATAATATTTGAGTATATTTTGTCATCACTTTGCTGAAATCAAGTAGTTTAAAAAAATGGTATTGTTCAGTGAGAACAACTTGAAATGATTATGTTCAATATAATGAAACCTAAACTACTGAAGGCTTAAACCTAGAGTGTTAAATATTTCAAATACAGCAAAAACAAGCAAACAAACAAGCAAAACCACCTCTGGTTTTGTAAGGAACACATCCATCCCTCCTGGTTAAGTGAGACATAAATATGTGCATTTTACATATTGGTGGAAGAGCTCCATCTTTTCTCAAGAACCTTGGCAGTTGTATAACATCTCTTTTCTGGCCATGGAATGTGTTGATTGGCACGCCCAGATGTCCTATGAGTTCATACCTTGGGTGCTTTCATATTTTCTCTGAACTATTCCCTGCATGAGCCTTTCTGGTTTGTTTTAAATCAAGCTGACTCATAAACAAGTCTTCCAAACTGTGTCTTCTGTGCAAATTAAATTTCCATTGACATGTCAGATGGAAAATTTGTTCTTAATCTTTGCAGTAGTGAGATCTAATTGATATTTCATGTTGTCAGTGGTAAAATATCTGGATACAGTGCTAGAAGGAGATAAATCAAAACAGAGTTCTGCTCTTTCCTCTAAATCACCTTGTGTGTGGGTTTGTTAGACGGTTAGGCATAGGTTTTCAAAGCACTGACCTTAATGCTAGTCATGCAGCAGAAGCCCCACATAGGTTTTGAAAACTAGTGGGTTAATGTTATCTGAAAACAGGTTTTATTTTTGTGGTTTAATTGAGTCATGCTTCATTGTCTTTTATTGCATGTTAATGCCAATGAAGTGCTGATTGTTGACAGAGTCCTCCCAGCGAAGCGGCTCCAGCAATGTTGAGCTGCTCTAGGAAACTATGTAAAATAAAAAGTCTTATTTAGATCTGTAGAAGACTCCGCTGACAGGTTAAGCANTATATATATATCATGATATACATACACATATATATAACATATATGTGTATATATACAATTATACATTTGTACAATTAATATATCATATACTATATATTATATATATTAATGATATATATTGTTATAATTAATACAGGTAATAATAGAATTATCTATATTAATTATAATACATCATATATTATACATATTGTAATAATTACAATATATTATATAAAATAATTTTAAAAGCATAAAATAATTATATATAATAATTATACATTATCAAATATATGATTATATATAATATATAGTATACATTTTATATATAATTAAAATAATTACATTATCTAAATTATATCATATATGTATATGTGTATGTATAATCAATATATATCATANCATAAAATAATTATATATAATAATTATACATTATCAAATATATGATTATATATAATATATAGTATACATTTTATATATAATTAAAATAATTACATTATCTAAATTATATCATATATGTATATGTGTATGTATAATCAATATATATCATATATGTATATATATGTATGTGTATATCAATATATATGATATATATGTATATATGTATCATATAAATTACATATATATGATATGTATATATGTGTATATATATATCATGATATGTATGTCTATAAACCTTAACCCTAACCTAACCTATAATTATAAATATTATATTATATTTAATAATTGTATTATATTTAACTTATTGAATTATGATTGATTATATTGATATTTAATTATATTAATCATGTATATGTATATATTTTATATATGATATATACATATATTATATATGTGTGTTATATAATTTTATAAATATTTTTATGTATGCAATATATATGATACATGATTAATATTTCTTATATATATTATGTATATGTTATAACTTGTATAATATTGAACATCAGCTATACTTCAATTTTTTAAATGCAATAAAACATTTATTAAGTGCTAACTACCTGCCAGACACTTGGGCTATCTCACTGAATCCTTCCAACAAGCCAATCAGCAACCTAGTGAATTAATATGGCCTCTACGCCATCAGAGAAATTGGGTGTGTGTGTGTGAGCTTAGTCACTCAGTCATGTCTGACTCTTTGTGACCCCCGTGGACCCCTGCCCGCCAGGCTCCTCTGCCCATGGGGATTCTCCAGGGAAGAATATTGCAGAAGGTTGCCACGCCCCACTCCAGGGGATCTTCCCAACCCAAAGATCAAACCCATGTTTCCCACATTGCAGGTGGATTCTTCACCATCTGAGCCACCAGGGAAGCCCAGGAATACTGGAGTGGGTAGCCTATCCCTTCTCCAAGTGAACATCCTGACCCGGAAATTGAACCAGCATCTCTAGCAGCACAGGCAGATTCTTAACCAGCTTACCCAGGAAACCCCATCAGAGACTGCCCGAAAAGTCACACACAGTGTGTCAGAATAGGGACTCACTGTGGCTTGAATCCAAGCATGCTCATCTCAGAGCCCATGCTCCTATCACCACAAGGGTCACTGTTTTCCATCTCCACTGGCCCTACACTGCCGTACAGTACTGCCTTACTTACCTCCTAAGATAGAAGCCATTCTGAATCTTCATTCTCCTCAGACCTCCCACTTCTAATCACCACCTCCCACTCAAAGCTGAGCCCTCAATTCCTGCTTTACAGGGAAAATAAGAGCCGTCACAAAGGACAGCAACTGCCTGTTTCCCATCACCAACCCTGTAAAATTACACCCATCCTTCCAGGCTTTCCTCCCCACTTCTAAGACAAAATTTAACTTGGCAAAGAATTCAGTGAAATAAGAAAAGAGGAACCGTTGAAGGTCTTGAGCAAAAGGATAAAACGATAAAAATCTGAGGGGTTTGCTGTTTTGTTTTATAAAATTCATTTTGTCATGACTTTGGAACAAAATGAAGTACAGAGACTAGAGCTTTGAGGCTAATTAAAGCAATAATACAACCATAAAGTTAACAAATATCTTATCTAGGGTTGAAGTGGTAGAAATGACATCATATTTTGAAAAAAATATCAACAAGACTTTCTGATAGACCCATTCATTATGTGGGCTGAGGACACGGATAAGTCAAAATAAATCCATCTACTACATGATTGTATGTAAGACTGTATACAGACTCTAAGATGACATATATGCTATAGGAGCTTTGATTACTTGCCTAAAAGTTATTTAACCTGTTTGATTCTTTCAATATGTCCTTTTAACTGAGCATGATGTCTTGGATACAGCAGGTGCCAACTGAACAGGTCTGTTCAATCAGTTCAGTCATTCAGTCATGTCCAACTCTTTGCTAACCCACGGACTGCAGCACACCAGGCTTCCCTGTCCTTCACCAACTCCTAGAGCTTGCTCAAATTCATGTCCATTGAGTCAGTGACGCCATCCAACCCCCTTATCCTCAGTTGGCCCCTTCTCCTCCTGCCTTCAATCTTTCCCAGCATCAAGGTCTTTTCTAGTGAGTCAGTTCTTTGCATCAGGTGGCCAAAGTACTGGAATTTCAGCTTCAACATCAGTCCTTCCAATGAATATTCAGGACTGATTTCCTTTAGGATGGACTGGGTGGATCTCCCTGCAGGCCAAGGGACTCTCAAATGTCTTCTCCAATGTCACAGTTCAAAAGCACCAATTCTTCAACACTCAGCTTTCTTTATGGTCCATACATGGTCCATATTTATCCATACATGACTACTGGAAAATCCATAGCTTCGACTAGATGGACCTTTGTTGGCAAAGTAATGTCTCCTCTTTTCAATAGACTGTCTAGGTTGGTCATAGCCTTTCTTCCAAAGAACAAGCGTCTTTTAATTTCATGGCTGCAGTCACCATCTGCAGTGATTTTGGAGCCCNCTGTATATTGTCACCCTGCTTATGTAACTTATATGCAGAGTATATCATGAGAAACACTGGGCTGGATGAAGCACAAGCTGGAATCAAGATTTCCAGGAGAAATACCAATAACCTCAGATATGCAGATTACACCACCTTTATGGCAGAAACTGAAGAAGAACTAAAGAGCCTCTTGAAACTGAAAGAGGAGAGTGAAAATATTGGGTTCAAGCTCAACATTCAGAAAACTAAAATCGTGGAATCTGGTCCCATCACTTCATGGCAGATAGATGGGAAAACAATGGAAACAGTGGCTGACTTAATTTTGGGGGGGCTCCAAAATCACTGCAGATAGTGACTGCAGCCATAAAATTAAAAGATGCTTAGTCCTTGGAAGAAAAGTTATGACCAACCTAGAGAGCATATTAAAAAGTAGAGACATCACTTTGCCAACAGAGGTCCATCTAGTCGAGGCTATGATTTTTCCAGTAGTCATGTATTTATGTGACAGTTGGATTATAAAGAAAGCTGAGCATTGAAGAATTGATGCTTTTGAACTGTGCTGCTGGAGAAGACTCTTGCGAGTCCTTTGGACTGCAAAGAGATCCAACCAGTCTATCCTAAAGGAGATCAGTCCTGATTGTTCATTGGAGGGACTGATCTTGAAGCTGAAACTCCAATACTTTGGCCACCTGATGCGAAGAACTGATTCATTGGAAAAGACCCTGATGCTGTGAGGAGAAGGGGAAGATAGAGGAAGAGATGGTTGGATGGCATCACCAACTCAATGGATATGAGTTTGGGTAAACTCCGGGAGTTGGTGATGGACAGGGAGGCCTGGTGTGCTGTGGTCCATGGGGTTGCAAAGAGTTGGACATGACTGAGTGACTTAACTGAATTGAACTGAAGCAAGAAAGTTTTAATTTGGGTTTAGTTTTTTGTTGTTGCTTTTACATGCTTTTGATATGATATCTGGAGATCAGTGCCTAATCCAGTTCACAAAGATTTGCTCTAGTTTCATGAGTTAATTTCTGTATATAGTGTCAGGTAGGGGTTCAATTTTTTTATTTTTCAAGTAAATTCAGTTGTCCCAGTACCCCTTGTTAAAAGACTATTCTTTTTCCATTAAGCTGTCTTGGCACACTTCATAAGTCATTTTCCTCTATAGATCTAAGGGCCTTTTTCTAGAATCTCTATTCTTTCTATTGATCTATGTTATGTCTCTTCTTAGCCAGAACCACACTGTCTTGATTACCATAGCTTTGAAGTTAATTTTTGAAATTGAGACATGTGAGTCTTCCAACTTTTTTTTTAAAGATTGTTTTGGTTCTTTATGCTTTGTATTTCTATCTGAATTTTAGGATCAGCTTTTTGCCAAATGATTTTTATACATCTATTGAGATGATCATGTGTTTTTGAGCTTTATTCTATTAATATAAGAAGGCAATGGCAACCCACTCCAGTGTTCTTGCCTGGAGAATCTCAGGGACAGGGGAGCCTGGCGGGCTGCTGTCTATGAGGTCGCACAGTGTCGGACACGACTGAAGTGACTTAGCAGCAGCAGCAGCATTTCTACTACACAACTGGAGTGGGTTGCCATTTCCTTCTCCAATGCATGAAAATGAAAAGTGAAAGTGAAGTCGCTCAGTCNTCTATGAGGTCGCACAGTGTCGGACACGACTGAAGTGACTTAGCAGCAGCAGCAGCATTTCTACTACACAACTGGAGTGGGTTGCCATTTCCTTCTCCAATGCATGAAAATGAAAAGTGAAAGTGAAGTCGCTCAGTCATGCCCGACTGTTAGCAACCCCATGGACTGCTCCCTGTTGCTGCTGCTAAGTCGCTTCAGTCATGTCCGACTCTGTGTGACCCCATAGACGGCCTCCTACCAGGCTCCTCTGTTCCTGGGATTCTCCAGGCAAGAACGCTGGAGTGAGTTGCCAATTCCTATGTTCCGTCAATTAAATTTCACATATTAAACCGATCTTGTGTTCCTGGGATAAATGTCACTTGGTCATGATGTGGTGTATAAACCTTTTTTTTTTTAATGTTGCTGAATTCCATGTGCCAGGATTTGTTGAAGATCTTGCATCTCTGTTTATAAAGGATATTGGTCTGAAGGGTTTTTGTTTGTTTGTTTGGTATTAGGTTAAGACTGAGCTCAGAGAAAATGAATGGGAAATTCCCCCTCCTCTTCTATTTCTTGGAAGAGTTTGGGAAAGATTGATGTGATTTTTTTCTCTATATGTTTAATAGAATTCACTACTGAAGATTTCTGGATCTGGACTTTTCTTTGTTGGAAGTTTTCAAAAATATTTTAAACTTTTTAAAAATTTTGGTTTTAAATATATAGCTGTGGTTTAGTCGCTAAGTTGTGTCTGACTCTTCTGCAGCCCCATGGACTATAGCCTGCTGGGCTTCTCTGTTCATGGGGTTTCCCAGGCAAGAATACTGGAGTAGATAGGGATTCCTTTCTCCAGGGGATCTTCCTCACCCAGGGATTGAACCTGGGTCTCCTACATTGCAGGCAGATTCTTTAGCAATTTAGCCACCAGGGAGGACCTCCCCACTCCCACCCCGTGCCTTAAATATATATATAAAACATAAAATGTATTATTTTAATAATTTTTTATTATTAATTCAATCTTTACTAAGACCAAGCTATAGCGTTTAGCAAAACTTTAATGAATACCTGAAAATAAGAGAATTTTATCATAGAAAAGAAAGTAATAAAATGGAAATAGATGTTGTTCAGTCATTCAGTCATGTCCGACTCTGAGACCCACCAGACTGCAGCATGCCAGTCTTCCCTGTCCCTTGCTACCTCCTGGAGCCAGGTCATACTCATGTCCATTGAGTCAGTAAAATGCAATGCAACTCATCCTCTGTCACCCACTTTTCCTCCTGCCCTCAATCTTTCCCAGCTTCAGGGTCTTTTCCAGAGAGTCAGCTCTTCAGATCAGGAGGCCAAAGTATTGGAGCTTCAGCTTCAGCATCAGCCATTCCAATGAATATTCCAGGTTGATTTCCTTCAGGATTGACTGGTTTGATCTCCTTGCAGCCCAAGGAACTCTCAAAAGTTTTCTCTAACACCACAGTTCAAAAAATCAGTTCTTTGATGTTCAGCCTTCTTTATAGTCCAGCTCTCACATCTGTACGTGACCACTGGAAAAACCATAGCTTTGACTACACCCACCTTTGTCAGCAAAGTGATGTCTCTGCCTTTTAATATGCTGTCTAGGTTTGTCATAGTTTTCCTTCCAAGGGGCAAGCATCTTTTAATTTCATGGTTGCAGTCACCATCTGCAGTGATTGTGGAGCCCAAGAAAATAGAGTCTTCACTGTTTCCATTGTTTTCCCTTTTGTTTGTCACGAAATGATGGGACCAGATGACATGATCTTAGTTTTTTGAATGTTGAATTTTAAGTCCGCTTTTTCACGCTCCTCTTTCACCGTCATCAAGAGGCTCCTCAGTTCCTTTTCTCTTTCTGCCATTAGGATGGTGTAATCTGCATATCTGAGGTTATTGATATTTCTCTTAGTAATCCTAATTCCAGGTTGTTCTTCAACCATCCCAGCATTTCTCATGATGTACTCTGTATCTAAGTTAAAAAAGCAGAGTAACAATATACAGCCTTGACATTCTCTTTTCCCCGTTTGGAAACGGTCTATTGTTCTGGTTCTAATTGTTGCTTCTTGACCTGCATACAGATATCTCAGGAGACAGGTAAGGTGGTCTGGTATTCCCATCTCTTANTTCATGAACCGAGAGAATACAAACTTCTTTTTGGGAGCCTCGGTCTCTCTCCGACACATGTCCCCTCTCATGGACCCTACTGAATGGTGATCCTCGAGTAATGCAAATTAAGGTGTTCTGTTTATAACAATGTAACAGAAGAGATTGGAGCACATGCATAGTCTTTCTGGACTTCTGAGGACTCCATCTCTGTCAGCAGTAATTGAGTATGTGTCGTGTTTATGGCCCAGCCTAGCGGTATGAGAATTCAGAACCAAAGTCACTCAGCAGCTGTGTGACCTTAGGCACGTCATCTAACCTCATGACCTTCAGATTCCTCTCTGGGAAAGGGAGATAATGACACCTATTTTTCTGGGCTTCAGTGAGCATTCTGTGAGAGAATACTGAACACAGAGCTAAATGACACAGAATAGTCACTGTCTCGGATGGGGTGATTTAGTTACCCTATGAGGCATCAAAACCACACACAATTATTGGAAGGAAAACTGGGTGATTCATGGAAACCCAGGGCAAGGAATGTAGCCAGCCTCCAGAGGAAGCAGCGTTCCTTCTCATGTGTTCTGGGGCTCCCTATCCTCTCCTCACTGTTGCTCTCTGTACATCTCCTCCGCTCCTTCTCTTGCTGACCGCCTCTCTGAGCTCCGTTTCCACACGGCCCAGGCCTGGTCATCGCAGCTCCACTTCACGTAATTTTCCAGTTTAAGAGCCTAACAGAGTGTAGTGTGAGACTCTTGATCCTTTGTTGTCCGCCTCCCTGTTATCACGGGTGTCCAGAGAGCGGGCCCTCTGGGTTGTTACCTGCTCAGCAGAGGCCACGGGAAGAGACAGGGAGATGTGGTAGATTCTGTGAGAAAGTGGGGTGGGGTGAGGAAGGAACTGTCTCCAGAAAAGTCACCCAAGAAACCTGAACTTTCATTCTCCCTGGTAGGTCACCTGCTCCCCTTATATCCCACCTCATTCTGTCAGGTTTTGTCCTTCTTGTATCTTGCCTGACTATGGAGTTGTTCCTGCTTCTTGAAGCTCCTTTTTTTAGTTTCCATGTAAATACACAGTCTTTGTTATCCTCATGCTTTTTTGACAGATTCTTTGGGGATTCCTTTTCCTCTTTCCCCATGAATACTGAGGAGTTTGTGAGGTTGTCATCTTGTCTGCTGTCTTTGCCCCAGGTGTCTGTCTCTTGGTGAACTCAGCCACAGAGTGCTTGGAACATAATACTTGCTTTTCTTTAAGAAAGGATTTTATTACGGTTTTCTTCTTTTCCAGACTCTCTTCTTAATGCTTGAGACCCGGTAATATGCCACATTTTTTATTATATTTCGTGGAGTTTGTAGTATGGATTTTGTGATTAGTTTTGGGGTGCATATGAATCTGCGAAGTATGTAACGCATATCTAGGAAAGCAGCAATGAGGAGTTTAGCACCTTTTAAGGGATCCTCAGTTCTGCTCCCAGAGTCACACAGGCAGTTAGTTGTTCCTGGATAAACGGTCGTGATGAACACTGTCTGGGAAATCTCTTTGGTGCTGGATACTTATGTAAGAATTTATAATAATCTGCTCGTTCTTATGGTTGTGACTGCTGGAGATGAACGCAACCTATCATAACTGCTTCATTTATGTTTATTCACCCCGTAGGTAGGAAGACAAATAAAATTGTGTGTGTGTGTGTGTGTGTGTGTGTGTGTGTGTGTGTGTGTTGGACTTTGGAGACTGGGCACTGCTGTGACAACTTTACCTCAGCTGCAACATAAGGAGAGAATTTGAAGTAGGAAAATCAGAAACTCATCTCAGAAACCATTTTCTCATCCAGAACCATTGAGGCAACATAAATGGCCTTTTCCAATTTGGGGCAGAATAGAAGAAACCAGGGGAATTTGTAGTCCTTGGTGTCAGAAGAGATGGCAGTATAGGCTCATACAAGCAAAACTGGACAGTATGGCTTTGGAATGGTAGCACCCAGGTGAGCAAGAGGACAAGCAAGAAGGTAATGCCCCTCGAGCCACGGTCCCGGGACAAAGGCGAGCAACTACAGATCATTTGGAGCCCTGAGATTGTCTTGGCTAAAGGAGNACAAGCAAAACTGGACAGTATGGCTTTGGAATGGTAGCACCCAGGTGAGCAAGAGGACAAGCAAGAAGGTAATGCCCCTCGAGCCACGGTCCCGGGACAATGGCGAGCAACTACAGATCATTTGGAGCCCTGAGATTGTCTTGGCTAAAGGAGGTGTATGCATCCAGGGCTCTAAAAGCATGCCACAGTGGATGGAAGGAGAATGCGTCCTCATGCCTATCTAACCAGAGGGTGTTTTTAAAATGATGATAACTTTGTGTCAGTAATAGTGTCACCATGGGTTGCATGTCAGTAAATATAATCATGCTGGAGAGCGTTTGGCCTTATATATCACAGTCCTTAAAGGATTTTATTACCTTTGATCCAGCTTCTAGGAAGCTTTCCGAAGGAAATAACCAGTGATATACACTAAGATTTCTCTGTGTGACATACATGACATGGTTATTTGTAAAAGCAAAATAAGGGATTGTCAGATAAATTCTGTATTCATACACCAGTCTGTTCTGCAATATTGAGAATCATGGTTTCCTAGAATACTGCATTGTTCTCATGCAAACTTCACATGCAAAGTTCTCAAGATGTGTTGTTTGAGCAAAAAGATGGGACATAAAACTGTATAGAAGCTGCTCTTTTTGTAGACTTTTCCACTCATAGCCCTTTTATAGATGTGAACTAAGCTACACAACAGGACAAAAAGGCTGATTTTACCCAACAACAACAAATATTGTTTAAAGACACTATGCACAAGTGGATTTACATTTGAGAATCAAGCCTGTTTTTAAGTAGAATTACTTTCATATGCAAAATGATTTTGTTTCTACACATACACGTAATGGGATTCCCTGGTGGCTCAGATGATAAAGAGGAGGAGACCTGGGTTTGATCCCCAGGAGAAGATCTCCAGGAGAAGATCCCCTGGAGAAGGGAATGGCTATCCACTCCAATATTCTTGCCTGGAGAATCCCATGGACAGAGGAGCCTGGCGGGGTCAACAAAGGGTCGGACATGACTGAGTAACTAACACTTCTGTATGCAAAATGATTTTGTTTCTACAGGTATACATAATGTAAATAGCTACATTAGTATATATTTGAGAGAAAATATACCAAAAATACTACCAGAAGTAGAATTATGAATAATGTTTATTTTCTTTATAAGTGTTATTTTCTTCATCATACTTTTCTGTATTTTTCTATTTTCTACAATGAGCATGTATAATTTTATGTTTTGATTAAAACAAACAATAAAAATAGCAAGGGAGCTGTGGGTACAAAGAGCAGTATAATAAGTGAGGTTCTGTAATGTGGCAAAGGGAAATAATCTTGCTTGAAATAATGTAATACACCAACTAAAGACTGTGTAATGCAGTATGTAAATTCATTTTCTTCCTTAGTTGAGTGAGACATGGATTCACAGGTGGAAGCACAGCTAACCATTTAGTAAGAGTTCTTTTGCATTCAGTTGCTGCTGCTGCTGCTAAGTCGCTTCAGTCGTGTCCGACTCTGTGCGACCCCACAGACGGGAGCCCATTGGGCTCCTCCATCCCTGGGATTCTCCAGGCAAGAACCCTGGAGTGGGTTGCCATTTCCTTCTCCAATGCGTGAAAGTGAAGATGCTCAGTCGTGTCTGACTCAGCAACCCCATGGACTGCAGCCTACCAGGCTCCTCCATCCATGGGAGTTTCCAGGCAAGAGTACTGGAGTGGGGTGCCCTTGCCTTCTCCACTGCATTCAGTTAGTATCCTTTATCTAGTTGACAAGACATCAGTGATAATAACACTGTTAACAGGGACAGTCCCTTCTTAGGATTTGTCCTGGCAGCCAGGCTCTGTGTAAAATACATTGTTCATATTGTCTTATAATGTCCCAAAATTTTCTGCTTCGACTGTCTTTTACAGGTGAGGTTACTTATTAATAGATCCACAGAGATTGTGATTTGCCCAAATTAGGCAGTGAAGAAATGGCAGATTGTTCTACTGTCCAACCTTTGTCATATTGGAAAAATATGAACAATTTGGGAAATAAGNTTCGACTGTCTTTTACAGGTGAGGTTACTTATTAATAGATCCACAGAGATTGTGATTTGCCCAAATTAGGCAGTGAAGAAATGGCAGATTGTTCTACTGTCCAACCTTTGTCATATTGGAAAAATATGAACAATTTGGGAAATAAGTTATACTGTGATATATAGAGTAATCAGCCACCAGAAGATCCTCATTTAAAACAAAGAAAAAAGGTGAGTCGTCTACTCCTTGGCAGACCCATGTGGAGGCTTGAAAGTACTTGATAGTATCCACCCAGAAGCGGCCAGACTACTTTTTGAGTTTTGTGTGTAGCTGTTGAGACAGACTGGTTAATCAACAGAGAATTTCAGGCCATTCTTTTTCTTCCAGTTATTGGCTAGTTGGGAACTCTGTACTTGGTTGAAAGACACCACAGAACCCAGGGATGAACAAGAAGGGATAGCTCCAAAGAGGAATGAGAGCAGAATTTTAAGAAACTGCTGATGTTTAGGAAATGAAAGGGGCTGATAATAGCAATTAATGATTGTGAAATCTGGGCCTCTGCTGTGAGTCTTAAAACCAGTTCTAAAACAGAAGAAGATTAAAATACATATTGATCTGCTGATGGGCCAAAGGTAAAGTTTAAAAGCAAAGCATTGACCAATATGTATTACATTAATTAAACCCTTCTCTGCGAAGTGAAGAAGCACAGGCTGATAACTAGTATCTGTGAATTCCTGAATTGATTCTGCATTGAGCACACTTCAAAGATCTGAGGCCATGTCTGTCTGTAATCACCTTTAGAAAGGCTGTCTTTGCAGCAGAGGGAGGCCCTGAGACACTCCACGTTCTTGTGTGCAACTGATCCCCCTACTCGCTTTACTAATGCAGCAGCTGTAATAGCAACAGGCTTTGAAGTGCAAGCTTTGCTGGAGTTATGTGCTCATTAAAAACTACCACGCTTTCATACAACCCAAGAACTCTAATGGGGAGGATTTTATGTTAAGAGGGTAACAAAAACCTAGATTGCCTCAATCCATGCCCTTTTGCTTGCTTGCTTGGCACCCACTGAAGATGTGGACCATCTCTTTCAACTTTAGACAGAACATTCTTTAAAAGTGATGAGGACCTTGGAGAACTGGACTGTTGACTTACATTTAGGTCAGTGTTTCCATTCTGCTGTTTATCTCATTTGTTTTTTCACATATGGCTGATTAACACAGGTTCTGCAAGGATCCCAAGGGTCTGGGGAGCATAGTAATTAAGAAATACGATGGGAATTTAGAGTGTGGTAAAGATGATATTTTAAATCACTGGAGAAGGATGGATCATTTAATACATGACATTAGAATTACTGGCTACCACTTGGGAAAAAATAAAACTAGATCACTTATGCATAAGTAAATGCCAGAAAATAAAAATATTAAATATGTAAAATGAAAACTTTTGAATGTACTAGAAATATGCACAGATGATTTGTTTTTCATATTATTGGTGTAGAAAAGATCATTCTAGAAACAGCTCCAAACCTAAAATCTATAACAGAAATACTTATAAATTTGACTGCAAACACATTTTAAATTTTATAGAGAAAAACATACCATAAGCAATCTCAAAAAATAACAAACTAGAGAAAAATATTTGTAATGCTTATCAGAAAATGAGCTAATTGTATTTTTACATTTAAAGGACTCTTACAAATCAGTATGAAGAAGATAAACACTCTGATAAAAAATGGGTAGACATGGAGTATCAGTTTCCAGAAAATAAATACAAGGAGATTTATTCCAGCCAAATCCTAGAAATATAAGTTCATCAATAACATGACTTATTGACTAAATACGATAACAGCTGTTAAAAAGAGGGAAGTAAAGTTATATATATTGATATGGAGAGGTGTTCCTATGTCCAAAATAATAGTTTTAAATTAAAAATACTCAGCAAGTTGCATAACAGTGTTTACTATAATCCCTGTTTGTATATAGAAATATATGTCAATCTAGATGGATATACAAGTTAATGGTTAACTCTGGGGATTAGGACTGGAATTTAAGAGGATAATTTTAGGTCTGTAGTGTTTGAATTCTACTTTATATTATTCTTAAAATAATTTTAGACACAAGTAAACAAATATGAAAACAGGACTTCCCTGGTGGCTCCATGGGTAAAGCGTCTGCCTACAATGCGGGAGACCTGGGTTCGATCCCTGGGTCAGGAAGATCCCCTGGA